>QUOP01000125.1:0-187671 GCA_003675405.1 Hericium coralloides
TACTTATCGACCAGTGCTGGCGATACCATGTTTGACGATGACGATGGTCTGAGGGGAGTCTGCGGACGGCTTGTTTGGCATATTGCGTATCACTGTTTGCGCCTAATATCTCAGCTCGTTTCGCGGAACCTTGCAGCGGCGGCGTGGCATTCTCTGAGCTAGAGGGGGAGCTGGTCGCGTCCACATGTTTTTCAAGTTCCTGTCGAATCGCGGAACCTCCGACGATGGGCGAGGCATGCCCCGCAGCGTAAACGGAGGACGCGTAGGGGGCTTCCACCGATTCGGATTCATGCATAGACTGTACTCACCTATTGCGGGATCGTGCAGCCTCAGGAATGAGAGGCGGCTCTGCGTCGGCTTCTCGAGAAAGCTGAGATGCATTGAACTGGGGTATGATTTAGTACGATGCCACCTGGAATTCTCTAAGCGTAGTTTCATCAGATTGAAAGACGGAGGTTAGGGAGTGCGAATACTGGAAGCTCTTAAGCGGATTGTAAGTCTGGCACGCAGATACGACTTTGTGTATTAGCACATTGGTTTGGTTGGTCTTGGGCATCTGTGTTGCATTGCCATTGTAGGAAGTGAATTGAGACACTTATTGGGAGGTAAGACAGCCCGTTCCGCAAGTTCGCTCTGCTACTAGATGTAGGATAATAGACCTGGGCTGTCCCCGGCAAACTGGATTCTTGATTCTCAGTCTGCTTAGACCACCAGGAGCCAGCGCTTTGCCCGGACACAGCCAGACTGGTAGCAACACTTCATTACTTGGTGTAATTGTTGATCCTCTGTGACCTCGGACTGGTCTTGCCTCTTGCTGTAATTGGTATCTTTTTTTGTGTTGCCATATCGCTATATGTAATCGTCTTTCCAGTCCATATAAGAAATCAATCAATCGGGGCTTATACCTAAGAAATGTTGCGCTACGGATACCCTCTCAGAATGCTATCACCTCACACAGTTGAACTTTAACTTTAGTATCGTTCACAGCCGTGCCTAGACCTCGCCACTCAACGCTCGCTTGTTAAAGCAGGCGGCTTTGCGCTGAAGACAACCGCGAGGAGGAATGACACTGTCTTAATTCACTCATTGCTCTCACCACAGGATGATCGGGCACAGTAGATCTTTTTCCTCTATCAGAATCTCGCTTATTCAACCTCAGCCTTCGAAGTATTCCAAATGCTTTCTTCTTCCCATTAGATATCCCCGCAAAATCTTACCAAGTATGCTGTCTGTATGGAACCATGTCCCAACGACGATATGGCGGTGTTTGTTTAACGGTTTATGTGATGCCACACACCACATAGAGTTTCGGCGAAGACAACGCACCTTCTTTGGGGGTCCACCAGTAGCGATAGACCCGCTGGTGTCGAAAAAGATACGAGAGATGAGACCACAGGTTCCAAAGGACGACTGCTGTGGATCACGGGTTTAGTTTGAGACCTACCAATCAGAGACTGTTCAGTCTGATAGTTCGGAGTTACAGATGCGAAACAGAAGGCAGGAACGCCTGGAAGCAGCAACGTACAGGAATGATGATCGCCGGCATGTGCCTCAGCAGAGTTCGTTCTGATGAGCGCCTGTTTAGATTGAAAGGGAATCAGACATCAGCAATACAGACGACCTTGCCGCTTTGTATTATCACCGCATGCTTGCAGTATTTGATAGATCAGGTGCGGTCTCTTGAGTTCTGCGCCTCAGCCTTTTCAGCAATACACTGAAAATAGAAAGAGCCCGGCTCTGAGAGGCGACTCGAGGCAAAACGCACACTGGGATATGGGATGGTAGCCCGACTTCCTGCTGAGCCAACAATTACGATACCCTGCATGCAGGTACAAGCTTGCGCGTGCGACATTCAGCGCAGATGCGAGGCAACATATCAGGCCAATAGCTACGAGGAGATCAGACCATTCGCTAGAGAACGCGTGCATCACTTCGACTGGCACTGACCCTCTCGGGGACTTCGATCGATGGCATTTGTGCGTAATTTTTTGATGAGTAGCCGTCTTGAGCAAGAAGTGTAGGATAGGTTGATGGGTCTGTTGGCAAGAAGAGGGGCAGACTCTTGAGCCGTATTCATGTATGATGTTTCTCTGGTGGGAAGGTGTCTGATGTATGATGATTGGGCCCGCCAGAGCTGCCCGCCGAGCAGGACGCGTTCCGCTCTGCAGAAATGTCCGACCCCAGCATAGCGGCTATTAGCCCCTTAGCCTAGCCTTTTGGCCAAGGCTATTAGCCCTTAAGCCCGAATTCATTCCAGCTTATGGCTTCTGGGCCAACTGGGCCTAATTAGCCCGTCGGATAAGGGTTTGGTGCTATTAAGCCCATCGAAGGGCCCGGCAAATGCCGAACGCCCGAACGCCGTGTCTCCGCATGCGGCGCCTATGCACGTCCAAACCCCATCTTTCCCTCTTCCCTCTACGGTGACCTGACCTCGACAGCGGACAGCGGCGATGATCGAATGCGCCCTAGGGGGGATATACGGTGGTGCGTAATGCGCGTCTTTTGCTAGTTTTCTCACTGATCCTTTACATTTCGCAACCAGATATTGCCAGCGCGCAATACATGCAGCGCGAGCATGCAGACCCGCACGGCGACCTGCGCGGCGGTACCGTCGGCACTAGATCCACCCGCCACAGGCCACATGTGGCCGCTCTGCATGTGCGTATAATGTAGACCCCACTCCAAACGCTTGCTGACTGCCCAGCCGCGGGCACATCTTCTCCTCTGGCCCTCGTGCAGCATGCGATGTACGTCGTGCATGTGCAGAAGTGTGCGTCGAGCTGAGCTTGCTGAAGGCATGCATCTGCACGATGTGCGGGCTCGCGTGGGATGTGTTCATAGCCGCGCCCGTGCTCCCCATGCCGCCGTCGAACTGCACGGACGGGCGCATACGCGAGAGCGTTGGCGTGCATACGGGCGGGTTCACGCTCGCTATCGTGACCGGCAAGAATCCGGAGGAGTGCGGGCGCAAGCAGCGAAAATGTTGTCGAGCCGGTGTCGATGCCCGGCCTGTCGCTGTCCTTCAATGTGCGTATTTCGCTTTATCTTTATCACTCTGCCAATGTCATGATCCAACACTGGGAAGTACGGGCATCGATATCTCTATACGAGGCTGCTATTCGTATAAGGAGAGGTTTATCCCTCGTGTATATTATAAGTACATTGTGAGAACCGAGCTTTCGTGAGACTGTACACCGGAACTTTTGTTTATGACTTGCACGACATTTCGAGACTGGCTGACATTAGTGAGCAACATTGGTTATGCACCGGCATTAAAGATTGTCATCAAGCTGAATTGTATACCAAGCACAAGTTGAAGGCTCAACTGTACACTGTGACTACGGGCAACGTGGACGTATAGCATTCAAGAATATAATTCTCAAGTCATACAAAATCTACCTATTGAGTTCCAACATGCTGTCCATTTCCCCGCCCCACCGTGGCCGCACATACACCCACCGCATGCAATTTTATTCAACGCGGACCTACCGAAAACATGTCAACTAGCGGGAGGAACTCAGTCAACGGGCAAAGAAAATGAGTACGAAAGCACGTACCTGCTTCGATATAGCCCATCCATCATTCGTGCCCCATCGCCGTCGTTGCTGTCGTTGCTGTCGTTGCCATCGCCGTCATCGCCATCGCTGTCGTCGCCATCGTCGCCATCGTCGTCGCGTCGTGGAGGAAGGAGAGGAGGGTACAGTGCAGGCGAAATCGACAGCTCCAGGCCGAGCCCGGACTTGGGCTAATTAGCCCGAACCCGGCAAATCTAGCCGGGCCAATTGGCCTGAAGGGGCCGGACTAAAGGGCTAAATGCCAAATTGGTCGCCGGGCTAATTAGCCTGGCTAAAAGGCCAATTGGCCCTATAGCCTAGGGCTATTAGCCCACTGTGCTGGCGGTCAGACGTTCCCCCGTCTTGCACGCGCAAGCTGTTGACGCGCGTCTGCTGACCGAAAATAGTCATAGATGGACTCGCCCATCAATCTAACCTTCAAGTTTTCTCCAGTGTGTCTGACCGTGCACCTACTTTGCATTCGTCATCCATGTCAAAACGGCCGGCCGAACACGTACACTCACCGTCGAACAAGGCAACCCGCACCGGGGCTACCCGCGAAAATGCCGTCGAGAACGACGAAATGGGCGAGTTTGAGGACGCTTGGGAGGATGAGATCGAGGAAGACGAGGTAGTTGGCGGAGAACAGGGCGGAGACGGTACGATAATATTCTACATCTACACGCTATCATGTTGCCCATATTGTCTAATGTCAGGTATGGATGTTGACGACGAGGTTATGCCTCCTATCGAAGAGTCCGACGAAAAGCCTGTCGCACCAAGTGTCTTCCTTCCCGGAGTACACAAGCTGGGCAAAGATGAGATTCTCGAGCCGGATGATTCTGTCTACATAATGCGACACACGATGAATGTCAACTGGCCGTGCCTATCATTCGATGTGCTCCGGGATAACTTGGGCGATCAGCGACAACGATACCCAGCCTCAGCCTACCTTGCAGCAGGCTCTCAGGCGGACGTCGCGAAGAATAATGAGCTAACGGTTTACAAGCTAAGCTCATTGCACCGAACACAAAAAGATGGAGGTGCGGCATCTAACCGTCCAGCAGCTGAGCAGGACTAAACGGCGTTATAGATAGCGACGATTCGGACGATGAAAACGACGAAGATGACCTTGACGAGGATCCAATTCTGGAATTCCGTTCTGTCCCGCACCTGGGTGGTGTCAACCGAGTCCGCGCACAGCCATTACCACCATCCACTCCACTCCCTCCTGCTTCCCAACCGTATCATGTCGCAACCTGGGCCGAGACAGGCAAAGTGCATATCTGGGATGTCAGACCGCTCATCGAATCGCTAGACGTACCCGGCTATACGTACGAGAAATCCCGAACGCAAGCTCCCGTGTTCACCGTCAATGCTCACCGTAATGCTGAGGGATTTGCGATGGACTGGGCGTCGTCTGGTGGCGCGAGCTCATCCGGCCTTCGCTTGCTCACGGGAGACATCCACTCCAAGATCTACCTCACTACGTCCACCCCGTCGGGCTTTAACACCCTGAGCACCCCATTCACATCACATACGTCTAGTGTGGAGGATTTGCAATGGAGTCCTTCAGAGCCCACAGTCTTCGCATCCTGCTCTGCTGATCAGAGTGTTCGCGTCTGGGACGTACGGAGTAAAGGAAGGCAGAGCCTTGCGGGGATCGACCACGCTCATCCCAGCGACGTGAATGTCATTAGCTGGAACCGGAGCACAAGTTATTTGTTGCTGAGTGGTGGCGACGAGGGCGGCATCAAGGTTTGGGACTTGCGAAACGTCAAGAAGCAAGGGTGTGTTTGAGTTTCTTCATGATGCACTTACCTGATACTGATGATTTATCGTTCTTGCGATCGTCGGCCCTGATCCAACGCCCGTCGCCTCGTTCACATGGCATCAGGCTCCTGTCACGTCGATTGAATGGCATCCTACCGAAGACTCGATCTTCGCGGCGTCCGGCGCGGATGACCAGGTTACACTTTGGGATCTAGCCGTCGAGCAGGACAACGACGAGACGGGTGCTATGGACGACACTCCGGAGGGGGGACAAGACGTACCTCCACAATTGCTCTTCGTGCACCAGGGACAGAAGGACGTCAAGGAGGTGCACTGGCATCCTCAGATGCCTGGGACTGTCATCAGCACGGCATTGGATGGGTTCAACATCTTCAAAACAATCTCTGTCTAATCATATACTCGATTGGATACTGGAGGAGGCGTGCAAGATATCATCGGCGATGGCGGGGTCGGCAGAAGCTGTTGTATCCTAGACGAACTTCAAAAAGTAGAACTGTATGTACCCTGCACTAATAGAGGCCTGCCACGTTGTCCCCTTTTGGCTTACGAAGCTAAGTCGGTTTCTTTTAGTAGCTATACCCATCACGAAGGTACGACTCACCTTTGTCATGTTCTTCTGAAGTATGTCCGCGGCGACAGCATATATGTTGCGTATTTCAATCAAGCTCTGCCGAGCAAAGTAGATATGTTTTTGGTCATGCTCCTTCAGAGCGAGCTACAAGACGTGTCATTTCGCCATGCAAGGTGGGTATGGGAAAACACATACTGTGTAATCTTCGATGTGAGGATACTTGATGATCTTGGAGCAGATTTTGGCACGATTGAGGTGACCTTGCCGCGCACTGTCTCGCATGTTATAACAACTGTCTTGAGAGCGCTGGATCTCGCTCATGACATCTATAGAACGAGGTCAGCTGAATGGTGGGTGACTTCGGAGGCTACGAGGCTACGAGATGCACCTTCTTGTACTTGGACACCTGAAGGGGAGGTCAAAAGGCTTTCAATGACATTATTCAGGAGGATTCTATGGTGTGCCCACCGAAATTGTCACCACTTGCGAAATGACGCTCGTTAGTGATATTAACAATGTAGCATGAAGTGCTTACTCTTCAATTCTAGCGCGGATATATGCGTAAGTAATGCGATGCAGGCATCTGTCGGACGACTTACCTCGGCATAGTGAGGTTGATCCACAATCTCACTTTGTCCTAGATGTCCGCTGGGTCAGACAAAGGCAGCACAGACGTCATGCATATATGCCTACGCATAGCTCTGCCAGCGTCTCGCATTCTTTCTTCACGACGTCTTCCGCTTCCTTCAACTGTTTGTTCGCGACGAGAAGGTTGGGGTAGCGTGCATGTTCAAGTTCAACGTAGTGTACGCCATTAGCTGTCACGCTGTCTAATTTCCGTTTCTTCGTGTCGGGTTCTTCAGACTTGACAGAAGGTGGTGGATAGACGGTGGGATCTGTGCTCTCCTCGGCGCGAGATATATTGAAGGGTGACGATGACGATGAGGTGGACGCGATCAGTTCTTGCAGTTCACTTAAGGGGTATAGTCAATATGATATGAAGTTCTCTATGATGAACTTACAATATCTATACGAGAAATATCGATAGATTAATTTCAGGATGAAATAAACGGAGCTTCAGACCTACTCTGCTGGGGAACACACGAAAGATCACGTCCTCCGCTTCGGTCGTCACACTTTTGTGAAATTGCTAAACATGTCTTTAGACAGACACATTTCTAAGAGGAAGGTCTTCACCTCAAGCTTCTTGGATGTTTCCTTGTCGTACTTGGGCTGGATAGCCATGTCTACGCTGGCGTCTAGGGTGGAGACTCGAGGTGATGCGGGGTGTGGGGTCGCGAGAGCAGGCGCGTATTATTACATAAGCCATCCTCAGCGCGTTATGTGGACATATTTGGCTTTGTGGGCGCATTTACTTGCCTCTGACGCTGACGCTGCTGCTTAGCCGGCTCAAGCACCTTTCGCACACCTTTACCTCCCGTCTTCCCTCGTCGCCCTATCTCAGTCTATTTGTTGAACTCTCACCTTATACCTCAATCGCATCTCGAAACGGACCATTCATAGCGCCAACTACGGCCGTGCTTCAAGGTCTGAGCGGCCACAGTTTAGAAAGCAGGATTATCTGCCATGGTATGCTCATTTCCTACATTCCAGTATCGATCTGGCTTACAGATTCTTCTAGGAAGAGAATGATGCTATCTCCGCCCTTACGGGGTTCTCCCTTGATCATGTCTTGTCTGGCCTCTCTCTGCCCTCAGGCCAAGGCCTGTCCAACCGGCTGGGCATGTCAGGCATCCCCACTCTTTCATCCAGCCAGATTTACAATGAGACATGGGAAGAAGAAATGGTCGGGGCAGGAGAGGGAGAGGATTACGAAGACGAGGTCGACAGGGAGATTGAGCAGGAAGTGGAGGAAGTCTCGCCCGTGAAGATGGAGATGGAGTCTCCGAAGGCGACTACGCTCAGGGACAGACGGGTCAAGGTCGTGAGACGGTTGGTTGAGAGACCAAAGACCGTGAATGAGCGCTTTCCGGGATTTGAAAAGGATAAGGTGCTGGACTTCACGAAGCTGCTGAAGGGATACACTGGCAAGAAGCCACGGATCATGAAACGGCCACTATTTGGTGCGTTCTCTTCAGTTTTTACATGCATTTGATGCATACTCACTCATAATTTTTCAGTCGAGTCTGTCTATCCAAAGAAGAAGGAACCCACAAAAACCTTGGAGAGTATTGTGGGTGACATGAACCGACGTATGGAGGATGAGCGAGTTGGCGAAGCCATATCCGCGGGAAATATCGACCGTGATCTTCGTCTTGCCCTCGAGGTATGTCATGCAACTTAGCTTACCAATGGCTTGCTCATAGTCTCCTCTCAGGGAAGAGGCGAAGGGGACGCTCTGCCGTCAATACCCCTCGATGACCGCTCATTCGACCTAGTCCTCCTGTCTGGCTGGGAGAACCAGATTGTATACGAACCCGAGGAGGTGCCTCCACACCACGAAGCTCCTCGTACCGACCTTACGACCCCCGTGAACGAGGCATTAGAGTCTGGCGCCTGGACCCAGAGCATCATTTGGAGCCCTCGCGCACCCTTCCGAGATTTCACTCAAATCGAGTTCAACAATATCGATGATGTACTTCCTGAGGATCGTCTGGCTGGTATGTGTTCTGTGTTCCAATATCAAATGTTCCTTCATTAATAATAGCTACAGAAGCCAGGCCTAGGAAACGTCCACGTGCCGATGCTCAGGCTAAAGATAAATTTAACTTGTCAAATGACCATTTGTACGAGGTGGCGAAGGATGGACGACACCGCATCCGCCAGACTTTCGGCCAACTGATCGTCGAGCATGCCTACCCTGCTCAGAAATTGCAGCTACCATGGGTAAGCTTTCTCTCTTGTCGCATGGTATTCATTGCATATGGCTGACATTGTCTTGCAGTACAAGACGAGATTGATGAAGCAAGAAGCTCGCTCCTTCCACCGGCCTGCGCTGCAATTCCCAGCCAATATCGCGCTAAACTTCACAAAAGTGCGTACGGCCAAGAAGAAGAAAGACAAAGCGGGCCGGAAGCTGGGACGAGGTGGGAATGTTGGCGAAGGCCTTCGAAGAACAGGCGACTTGAGTCTGAAGGACTCGAGCAATTATGTGCTCTGGGAATTCTCGGTACGTTTTGTTGACATCTCATTTTTTCCCCCTACGCTAACGCCTCTTTCTAGGAGGAGCATCCACCTATCATGTCAAACTTTGGTATGGGAAGCGTCCTTGTCAATTATTACCGCAAGAAGAATGAGAAGGACGATCATGTACCCAAGGTCAGCAACAGATCAGAAGCAGAATCCACTGATCCATACTCTGACACCATTTTAGCTTGATCTCGGAGTGCCCTTTGTTCTGGAGCCTCAAGATGAGTCGCCATTTATGAAGTTTGGCTACGTGTATCCTGGTCAAACTGTACCCACGCTTTACAACAACCTTATACGCGCGCCTCTGTTCCGCCATAAACCCCCATCGACAGATTTCTTAGTGATCAAGTAAGTCGTCGAAAGTTTCTCTATCTACATCTACTGAACGTGGATCAGGCATACCGTGCGGAACGAAACCAAATATTTCATTCGCGATATTAAAAATCTGTTCACCGTTGGTCAAACTTATCCCGTGACTGAGGTTCCTGGTCCCCACTCGAGGAAGATCACAAACACCATCAAGTTCCGTCTGCAGATTATCGCTTTCAAGTTATTGCAGAGGAGCAGTGGCGAACGCCTGAAGATCTCGAGGTTGATGAAGTATTTCCCTGACCAGAACGAGCTCCAAATGCGTCAGCGATTGAAAGAATTCATGGAATACCACCGGCGAGGTCCACATCAAGGTTTCTGGCGTCTGAAACCAGGATGGAGCATACCCAGCGATGCTGACATGCTGAAAATGGTCGGCCCCGAACAAGTCGTTCTCTCGGAGAGCATGCAGGTCGGCCAGCGCCATCTCCAAGACGCTGGGTATAGCGGCACAGCAGACGATCGCGGCAATGACGACGACGAGTCGAATCTGTCCATCGAACAGCAGCTGGCCCCGTGGATCACGACCAAGAACTTCCTCTTCGCGACGCAGGCGAAAGCTATGCTTCGTCTGCATGGAGAAGGTGATCCCACGGGACGCGGTGAGGCGTTCAGCTTTATCCGCGTGTCGATGAAGGACATCTTCGTAAAAGCCGGCGAAGACTACGAACAGAAGCTCGGTGCGTATCTGTTCTTTGTAACACCCTAGCTGGGCGCCACGATGCTAACCTAACCCGTATCGATGCAGCGGAGGCTGAAAGCCGCCCCAAATCAGCTCATCGGTACAACGTCGCCGAGCAGCAGCAGATCTACAAGTCCGAGATCGAGCGCATCTGGAAGGCGCAGTTCGACTCGCTCAGCCGCAAAGACGAGCCGGAACTCTCGGAGGACGAGGAAGACAAGAAGACCGCCATCACGAACGGGAACGGCAAGAAGCAGGCGCTGGCGAAGTTCCCGACGCGGCGGGAGGATTACGCATACTCGCCCGCGGGGTCGCCCATGGCCGCTGGGCCCTCAGGGCCCTCGTCCCCGGCGTTCAGCCGCGGGTCCTCGATGGACCGCGAGCGCGACGTGAGCATGGGCCCCGACAGCCGGCGTGTGCTGCGCATCAAGCGCATGGTAAGTCTCTTGCTCCATTCGAGTTCTTCTAGGCACTGACGACAGCCCAGATCGACGGCGAGTCCCAGACGGAAATCGTGCGCGATCCTGCCGTCATACGCGCATACGTCCGGCGGCGCCAAGCCATCGAGGAAGAGACGATGCAGGCGGACGTCCTGGCGCCCACGGGCGACATCGACCGGGACAAGCGTGCAAAGAAGCGGTGCGTGCTTCTTTCCCTATCGTGCTTGGGGCTGTGCGCAGAACTAACGTGTTGGATTTGCGCAGGCTCGAAGAAGAGATCGCGCGCATGAAGAAGAACCAGGAGCGGCGGCTGCACCGGAAGAACGCCAAGATCGCGAAGGAGGGCGGCACGCCGATGACGCTCAACCGGCCTGTGAAGCCCGACACCACGGTGCGCGCTCCCGCCTTCCATATCCCCTTTCCACTCTGACACGCACACAGCGCCGCTGCGGCCACTGCGGACAAATGGGCCACATGAGTACGTCCTCCCCTTCCGTCCGCGCGCCGGGCAGGGCTGACCGCAGCGCAGAAACGAACCGCAAGTGCCCGCGCTGGGCCGAGTTCAACACGGGCGCGCCGCCTGCGACGCCATCGACGTCCGCGACGTCGCCGCCACCACCGACGCCCGCCGCGAATCACGTCAACTTCACGCAGGGCCCCGACGCGCTGCGCGCGTTCGGGCACGCGGCGGCGGTGCCGTCGCCACTCGCGACGAGCCCGCCCGTGAGTGCAATGAGCCTCGGCAACGGGGGCGATATGGACGTCGACGAGATGCCGCCGCCCTCCTCGGCGGCGGCGCCAAAGATTAAGTTGACGATTGGGAAACGGACTTAGTGTTTGTTTGGGTGCTGGGATGTAGATGTAGGGTACAGTAGTTGTATTTTGCTGTGATGCAGGTTTTGCATATGGACACATTGGGTAATGGTATGCTTGAGATGGACCATATGTTCTCCGGCCTGCGTATGAGGTTCCGTGGCGATGCCATCTCCTCGTATCACCTCGGCACTGAGAACTGAACTACTGATGGCGCAGTTAATGAAGACCACAATTTATTTTGGACCGTACACCGTTACCTCGCAACAGCTGGAGCTCGGGATGATGCACGTTCCCATATCCCTATGGGATATCATATCTGATCGTCTCTCTGTTCTTCACCTTCGTAGAGGAAAGAGACCCAAGCAGTGCATCCCGAAGTCAGCCCATCGTACAAGCAAGATGTATTCACCAACCGGCCTATTAATCGTACGTGGCGGTATACCGATGAGTAGGAGTACAGTGAACTAGCCCAGCAACGCCACGCGTCGCCACATTAAGATAAAGCACACAAAACAAGCATAGTAGAATCGAAGAGAATAACGTTAACAACAAAGAACTCTGCATACACCCTACGCTCCCCACCCACGCCTACATAACAGCCATCTCCACATCCCGCGGCTGTGCGCGGATGCCACGCTCGACCACAGGCGGCAGCGCGAATTGCGCCTTATACTGTGAATTGATGAGCACGAGCAGATCGCGGATGAGCTTCGCGTGCCGCTGGCGCCGCTCCTCCGCGCTGGCGCCTGCGCCGACCTCAAGCTGCATGCGCTCGAGCCCGCGCGCGAGCCGCTCCTCGACTGCGCTCGCAGGCCGCGCGGGTGTCTGCTGCGTGACCGAACGGAAGCTCGGGAGCGCGTGCTGGTCGCGCGGGGACGGGGACGCCGAGGAATGCGAGAGCGCAGGCGAGGCGGGGGGCGACGGCGAGCGGTAGCGCCGCTGGAGCGGCGGGAGCTTGAGGTCGCTGTCGCCCGAGGTGAGCAGCGGATAGAGCGAGCTGAAGGATGTAGGCGCGGGCGGCGAGGCGGAGGACGTGAGGCGCGCGGGCGTGCCGCGTAGCGGCGGGAGACGCGGGGCATCTGCCGGGGGCGCGGCGTCGCGCGCGGAGGGCAGCGACTTGAGCGGGACGATCGTGCGCATCGCTTTGCTCGTGTAGTCCATCGGCGCGAGGTGAGGCGGCGGCGGCGCGGGGCGCGAAATGCGGAGGTGCTCGAAGGCGGCGGCGTCCGCAGATGCCTGGTGCGGAGGTGTCGCGTTCGACGGCGAGGACGCGGAGGAGTGCGGCGAGCTGACTTCGAGCGGGGGCGTCGGGTGCAAGTGGCTTGTCGGCGAGGGGCGATGGTGGTACGAGGAGCCGTATGGCACGTCCAGCGCAGCTTGTTGCAGCGGTGGGGCGAGGCCGTGGTTGTGGCTCGACATGCGGCGGTCGTATGGCCCACCGCTGTTGGCAAATGCCGATGCCGAAACATCGTGCACGGAAGGATACATTGAGCCGTACGAGGCGCCCGATGTGGTCTGGTGCGACGGGCGCGAGGCGGTCTGCGGGTAGAAGGGTGCAGTGGGGCTGTAATGATTCGCGGGATTTGAAGCAAAGGTGCCGTCAGCGGGGTCAGAACCCGTCGTGGTCGGAATCCCCGGCATGCCTGCCAGGCCCAGCTGGTTCAGATGCGCTGCATCGAAGTAGCTCTGATACGTGAAATTGTTGTTCGGACTTGTCTGGGCACCGGGATTGGGATTGGCGCTGTGGTGCTGTGTGCGGTTCGACACCGCGGTCTGGACGTCGCGGCCCAGGGTCAACAGGAATTGATTGACGGCGGCCAGCTCCTCTGGGGAGCGGATGTCGAGTGACACCGATCGGGGGTTGAAGGTGTTGGAGCCATCCATGATGTTCTGCGAGTACGCGAGGTTGCTCAGGCGCTCGGCCATGTCTAAGAACGTGCAACACAGCCTTTATGAGCGCCCGAAGGGCGGCAAAAAGGCAAAAGGGACTTACGGGAATCATAAGAGGGATTAACGCGCCGCTTCTTGACGTCCGCAAAGAAGTCGTCAACGCCATAATCATGCGATCGTTTGGCCCCGGTCGATGGCGTCGAGGACCCGTCCGGGCGAAGTGTCTCCCAGGTAGGGAGTTGGGGCTGATTGTAGGGATCACGGGCGGAGAGATGGGGGTGCGCGGGGACGGAGTAAGCTGGAGAGTGCATCATCTCAGGCGAAGGGGTGGGCAAGACGCCGAAATGGTGTTCTGTGGGATCAACGGAGAAATTAGATGTCGTACACGTCACGAAGGGACAAATTGGGAACGCACCATTCGAGCTGTCGGTGAGGTGGGAAGAGGGATGCTTAGGGCGACCGGCGGCCGGATCGGGCCCTGCCCTGGATACAGATAGCTGCGAGCTGTCAGCGGAGGAGTCCCGATGGGGCCGTGTGTCGGGGACGGTGACGGCCTTTGAGTGCTTGTGCTGAGCATGGTGCTCTTCGGTGTGAATTTTCTCGTGCTTTTTGAGATCCTGTGGCCGTTTGAAGGACTTTTTGCAGATCTAAGGAGCGGTGAGTAAAATCAACAGAGCAAGGTGAGTAAACGGACCTCGCAGGCATGAGGCTTCAGGGGAGTGTGCACTGTGGGGGGGCATAAGTGGGGTGGCAGGAGATAGACAGGAGTGGCACTTGCCTCGCAGATGGCTAGTGATATGATCGCGCTTCGCACACGTTGTGCCGCAGTCTTTCCACTTGCAGGTGAGACAGAGGTTGTTTGTGCTCTTCCTGCCGATGTGGTCGTTGCAGAGGTGGTTGTAGAGCGCCTCTGGGTCGGAGAGGGACTTTGTGCAGTCAAGCCACTGGCACTTATAAGCCGAGGACGAGTCCGAGGCAGGCGAGTCCTGGGCCGACTCCTGTGGGGGCGGTGCCGCGTTTGGGGACGCAGAGCGGTCTGCATGGGGCGGGGTGGGCGGCGGCGGGACCATGACTTGGGGATAGTAGCAGAGATTTGCTTGGAGGGCAGCGAGAGAGACGAGAGCGGGGCGATCTGGGATTTGCATCTTAAGAGAGCGGGTCTGCCAAGCAGCATTCTTGGCGCCGCGCCGCTGCCAAGTGAGCCCTCCCGATCCAGTCCTTGGCACGCCCAGTCTTCTATTTCCCACGTGCTCTTCTCGACCCTCTCCGGTTCATCCCGCTTGGGCAATGCGGTAGCCGTCTCGGCACCCTGCCCCTGGAGGCTCGGCGCAATGCTTCCGTGGGGCCAAGTGAACACTCGCTCTTTCTCGTCGTCATTCGCCCACATCCGCCAAGATCTGCCAAGTGTCGGATCGCAGCCATCAGCCAAGGCCATCTTTCCTCTCCGCTACGCCTCCCGACAACAACAACACCAACGGCTCTGGTCGCTGTCCTCATCCGTTCATCGCGCTACTGTCCCCTCGGCGCCTCCACGTGCCGTCTTCGCGCATCCGTGCTTTCGCCGCCCCGCTATCCCTTCCCACATATCCCACAAGTCCTGTCGCCTTGATAGCTCATCCCATGCCGGTTTTCGTCTCGTTCGATCCCGTCTTCCTTATCCAGTCACTCGTCCGAGAACTTAGCTTCCGTTTCCTGTGCTTGTCCCTGCTGCGCGTCCCGGTTCCGGTGCTAATTTCGTCGGTGCGAGCTCCGCCCTCACCCTCGTCGCATCCTCCAAGCTTTCTTCTCCAACACCAACGAGCATGCCCTGTCAGAAAGTGCGAATCGAGCGCACGCCGGCCAGATGTGGATACGCCCGACCCACTACCTAACAGACACGACACTTCATTTTCACGCCATGCCGTACCACCTCTCCTCTCTCGGCAGTCTCTCTCCCATGTCGCCAGCCCAGGTGCGGCACAACGCTAGCCCACCCTTCTCCCCGCGCCTCATTGGGCAGCGCGGTCGCCGCCCGCGACGCAGAAGCACCCTGCTAATTTTACTTGTTATCGTGCCCTGATGCCCGTGTGCATATGGCCATTGTACGCGCTTCCTGGGCGAATGACGCGCGCACGCCGCCCCCGTACGGCCCACACGCACGCCGTGCGGTAACCTTCGCCGTATTTGCGCCCGACACCCCCGCCGGACCCTGGTGCCGCGTCCGCACTTCGCCACCGCGTTTCCCAGCGCGCGTGTGGGCCGACGCCGCGAGCTTTTGCCATTGGCCGTACGTACTCTGCTAGTACCCGAGCTGGCCGCCGCCGTACGTCTCTCCTCGATACGGCGCGTGCGTTCTCTCCTTAGCTCTGTCGCGTCCTGGCCATCGTACGACTGTCACCCTCGACGCCGTCATCCGCACCCACGCGTGGACTATGTCATACTTCGGCAGTTCTATGACAAGTCGAGGGCGTTACAGCGGCTGCACGCTAGCATGGTGCGGGCCGCCTCCCCTCATTTGTTGCGCTGTGTACTGAATGCTGGTCGGCGCTCTTCCTAGCCGCTTGCTCAGCGTGTCATAGTTCGGCAACCCGGAGGTGTTACAGTGGCCGCATTCCTCAACATGGTATGCGATCCCGCGCTTGACTTTCTAGAATCGCGACTAGACTGGCTGGTTCTTGTGTTGTGCACTCAAGGTTCAACCCTGCATCAGCGCCGAAGCCATGCTTCGCACCCTCTTCCTCACCCTGTCGTATCTCTGACAATTCAGGGGCCTTACAGCGGCCAAATCTGAATCCGGCGTGCGATGCATCGCGCGCATTCAATCCTGCGTGTTCTAGAAGCTCGCGTCCCCGTCTCGCGATATCTCCGCACACGGGCAGGCTGAAATGTGCAGGCGCACCGGTTCCGCGGGGCCTGCGAGCCCGCGCAGCCCGCCGCCGGGAGCTGATTTGGCGAGGCTGAGCTTGCTTGTGATGGAGGGATGCCACAGGCGACGGGCGCTCGCTTCGCTGCTGTTTCGAGGCATCGCGTTCCCATGCGCGGGCGCGTTTGGGATGTCTGCGAGAACGTGTTCATCTGTCGAGGATACGGGACTTGGTGTCGTTCTGGCTTTGCTCAGGCTCAGGGTCGCAGCATTTGCGTTCCCAAGCCGTATGGTTCTGACATGGGCTCATGATACCATTCTTGCTATGTTTCTCCCAACTGACGTCGGCACCAGATGTCATACATGCAGCTTGGGCACTTCGCACTCCACAGTCAATGAATCTGAGCCGCTGAATCCGCGGATCAACGCTACCTGTCAATAATTCTGTGCAATCAAGTGCGTACACTAGAAGCCTCGGTCCCTCAACTCGTTAAATGACGGGTCTTTCATGATCGACATCGGTCTCCGTGTTACGAACTGCTTGTTGTCTCCTTTCGGTCATATTGAGAGGTACTTGTAGCAGCTTCCATTGGCATTTTAGTGGGTTTCTGACAAGTAGGCTTGCTCAATAACATCTATCAGCATTCGAACTTCGACATAAGCTGCATGAACGTCACGCTACTTTAGTTTATCGCCTCTGGTCTGGCTATTCATACCGCTGCTATGAAGTCTTCAATGACCACGTCCTTAACCAGCCAGGGTCCCTCATGTCCTTGTCTCATGATCCCCCTCGCTCTCTTCCTCCCCGCCGCCTGCGATCGCACTGATTCCGAGCCCGCGGCCAAGCCCACAGCAACCATTTTGGACAAAGGAACCAAAACGGAACGCTGCACATCTTCGGATCGCCCAAGACAAGCGCGTCTCGCATCGCAATGGTCTCCATCCGGAAAGGCATGGAAGCGATTCATCTCTGGTCAATCACAGATCGAAGGATGTCAATCCTCTGAGGCGCCAGCAGATGGGGCGCTGGCCCGCCGTACCTGCACTTCGAGTTGAACTTTCAAGGTCTATCCGTGTCCTGGACTCACACCAGACCCAAACGCCCAATTCAGCGGAGCGCATCGGGGCGCCGCGTTCAATGCCAAGGCTCGGGCGAGATGCCCCTCGCCCGTGGGCTTGGAGGCGTGGTGTTGTCTTTTGCGTGGCGGGAGGGCTGCCGCCAAGACCTACGACTTCGCGCGTTGTCATCAGAGCTAAGTAAGGTATCGTTCATAGTGATCGGGCTGATGCAGGGGGTGTGCGTAGCGCTGGTATGTTTGCATCTAAATCTTGGCAGAGTGCTGACTGGGCCGACGGCACCGCAGGAATAGCAAGATGAAGAGAAGACCTTCGCTCGACGTTTTTGACGAGACAAAATCGTGGGGCTGCAGGCAGGAAGCCCCGTTGACGTTGACGTTCCTCCGCCGACGTGGACTGAACGCGTTTTCACAGGGGACCCACTCTCTCCGTCAGAATCCTGTCAGACTGCTCCCTCTGGGGATTGTCTTGTGACGGCCTGCTGCCCTCAACATGCATAGGATCCCACACCGTCGACCACCGCGGGCCTCTTCCTTTCTAGCCCTCTTTGCCCCGTTTGGTCGCTCATACTTGCACGCTGCGAGCTTGGCGACGCGCCTGTGGTCATCTCGCTTCCGATGAACACCGTTAACGGCCCAGCTCGCAGCTAAGGGTGTGCTAGCGCCGTTTTTGCGTCAAGATCCATCCTGGCCTTGTTTGTCTTACCGAAAAGAAACGAGAATTTCTTCGTGTGAGCGCGCCGGCGACGCTCCTTGCTTGCTGTCCTAGAGATAAGTTCTCCGTACCCGTTGTGTCAGGCTTTGGTTTCCCCGTCATATCCGGAACAGCAGAGCGATAGTCTCCGTGTATTGCTCGTGGACAAATTTTCGCGGGAGCCGCAATCTGCCTGGCAGCCAGAGCTTGGCCAGAGTGTCTTCCAGGCCGCGAGTGCGGTCTCATGACGTCCGGCCATCTTTCCATACTACCTGCGTGACATGCCGCCTGGGATTTCGCGTTATCGGCCATGCGCAGCTTGCCTTTCCATCGTCCTCCTTGCCCCGTTTGGCCGCTCGCAGTTGCACGCTGTAAGCTTGGCTACGCATCTCCGCCCGCCTCGCGTCTCGACGGGAGCAGTTAATGGGGCTCAGCTGATAGAGCCCCGGTTCCGCATTTTATCAAGCATCTCGTCGTCTCCCACATGCCTATCCGTACGCCATTCAGCGGAGCGCATCGGGATGCCACGTCTTGGCTCGGGAGAGTCGCCTTCTTTCCCGTGGGTTTGGAAGTGTGGTGCGGCCTTATGGGTGTCTTTAGGAGCACGCATTTTTGGCATGGGAACTGCTTGCGAATCTTGCGTGGGTTCTTCTGGTGATCAAAGCCAAAAATTGAGACAGGTGCAATTGCATCTACTGTCGCTCAAGCTCGTGACGACTGGTATGCAAGCTTATTGTTGCAGTCATTTTGGAGCGGTGGGACGTTGATCAGTGTTGTGGTCGAAGGAGGTGCGTATCGTGGATTTGCAAGCCTCTGAATTACAGATATCGATATCACACGACAAGGGCACTTTGACGACTCGGAAGATGCGTTCATCAGCGGCGCTAGTCATGCTTGCCTCGGTGCCTTGATGAGGCGAAGACCTCCAAAAGCGAAGATTTCTAGCCTGCAACTCACGGCCCGCGCGTTCTATCTCCGTCGATGTCGACTGGGACGCGGATGCATTTTCACAGGCTGCTCACCCCGTGCGATGCCCGTCTTCCGTGTAAAGCAGGTCTGACCTATTCCGAGCCTCCGCGGCCCCGTCACGGAGTCTTATCTAGCTCAGCTGGGTCCATACGTGCCGATTGGAACTATGCGCACGAAGTTCGACCGAGGCGACTGCCAAGTAAGCTTTCTCGATACACTCCTCTTCCCGCAAGTCTGCTCATTAACATGCATCACCCGTTTCTCTCCGTATCTGACCGGGTATTAGGGCGGTTTTGAATTTCAGAACATATTGACAAGCAACGTAACATCTATGTCCACCCGGGTCCGCCCTACGCCTTTGTGGCGTCGAAGTTTTGCTTCGCAGATTCTTGACCTCTCGTCGTACAGGCTTTCAGCAGCTTCCCCGCTTCTCTTCGGCTGGACACGGTGCTGTCACCGGGGCCTGCGGGGCGCTTCGGGCTGCAGCCTACATGGGGATGTACCAGGATGTACCACCCAGTTCCCACCGGCAGCACTCGGGGCCTAGACGGCGCCCTCCAGCGCTTTCCCAAGATCTGTCTATCCAGTGATCCGGCGACGTGCATCTTCGTCAGGCGTTCCTCGTCGCCAAGGAATACACGACTCGCAAATAGAAGACGCGCGTCAGCAGTGCTAGTTGCCAAGGGCCCTGAGCCAAGCCTTTCGAAGGCAGCCCGCGCAGGATGCGGTGTTGCAGAGGAGTTGCGTCTGTGCCAAGTCTGCGCCGTACGATGACCTCGCTGTGGTCCTCGTCTGATCCTGCGGGCTCGTATGGGGCGCATGGGATGCACGCGCGTGGTATGTATCTCACGCGCTTACGTTTTGGGGGCTTCGCTGTTATCTGCGGGACCCGTGTACGAGGAACAGGACGGATGAACGCTGTGGATCGCAGGCGTTATAATGAGCACCTGTAACTCGCCCCTCGATATCTAAAGGGGACAAGTGGGTTATTGTGCTGGTTACCAGATCTGGGTAGACTCATCCTGGAATTTCTATGTGCTTATACGCATATACGACTCGCAGGCCCCTCCAGCTAAATAATCCTCAACTTTTCAACTCGAAATGTGGCCGCAAACTGCAATTGATATTGACGACCTGTGGAACGACGTACAATGGCGATATGATCTCCTGAGACTCTGTTGAAGGCCTATACTATCATACAGATACAAAATCAAGTACACGAAATCTCAGAGTACCATTTACAGCCTGGTGACCGACCAATTGAGCCACCAAAATTTCATGTTCGGGAACAGGCCTCCCAGGTCCTCGCTCGTCACAGGGACGATCTCCGCATCGACTTTGACAGTGCCCTTCTCGAAGACCACACCATCCCACAACTCCTTCCAGCTGTCAGGTGAGTGGCAGAACATCCTGCGGTCGGCTATGGGCGTCTCGCGGAAGCCTTTCTCGTGCAACGCACTGTGCATGCCGAAGATCATGGAGCCCGGCTCGGGCGAAAGGAGGCACGCGAGAGCGCGAGCGAGCTCTAGCTGTTTGTCTTCCTGGAAGAGATGGAAGAACGCGGAGGCATGGATTGCGGAAAGATGTCCGCGCAGTGGGTTCAGGGACGTCAAGCCCTTGAGCGCGGGCCTCGGTGTTGTTGGAGGAGAGGCTGCCGTGAAGACAGGCACCGGCTCGAGGTTCGCGTGATCGAAAACGTCCCCCGCGACAAAAGGCACTGGGTAAGTCTCGGGCGTGCGTTTAAACAGCTTTAACCCGGCATCCCAGAAACCTAAAAATATATCTTCCAGCATATCGGATGGATACGGTGATACATTTACTGACCTTGATAAAGGTCCGATGCGACTACATTGTCAAGAGGATAACCGTCAGCGATAGCCTTGAACGCGTCGTTGCCGACTATGCAAGTTCAGCCTGCGTTTCGTTCTGGTAAATCGCACACTCACAGCAACAGCCAATGTCAAGAAAAATGGCACCAGGCCGTCGCTTCCCTAATTCCAGGAGCTGAGGATAGGCCGGAAGGTGGGATATTTTCAGTCTGGACATGTGAGTTCGGCTCAACTCTTCAAGAATAGAACGGGAGTCATAATTCTCACTTAGCGAAGTGGAACGTAGTGATACATGGGAACGGAAAAACCTTCCGTTGCCGACATAAGTTCAGCACGCAACGACAGGAGAGAAAGGTACAAACCGCGTAGGCCTCGGTCTGAACAGCGATGATGTGCCGCTTGAGCTCTTCGTCATCATGGATCCCGGTCTGCTGCTTGTAGAACGAGACTTCCTCCTCATTCAATTTATACAGCGATTCGTCCAAGGGAGGGAGCTTGTCGCGGAGCTCGTGAAGGTTTGTGAGGTGACCGTTAGACATGTTCGGGTAGCAGGAATGAGACGGGCTGCGGTCTACATTCACATTCTTGTCTCATTTATATCGCAGTTGGTCTGAGGTATAGATATTTTTATCAGCCGTTCTCAGAGAGGAGTTGTGCAGGTGATCGGACCCCTTGCCTAGCGTCAGACCTCACGTCCATCCGACGCTCGCGACACGGAGAGGGTCAACGCTGAATGAAAGGACCATTGATGGACCTAGACGAGTGTCCATTGCGCTGTCGAAATGGGTCCATGGAACAGCAATATATCTGGCCCCGAGTGTTGCTCGAAGTGGCTCTCGAACTTGATGTGTATGACGTGTGAAAAGAAGACATTCAACCCGTTTCTTGAAAGCCGACAGGACTGATACACTCTCAGATAAATACAACGCCAGTATGTATTTTCGAGATATCAATCACCAAATATTCCAAGTTCGCCTTGGTCAGCATAAGTACCGGTGAAGAATATTTCCCTCAGTAGTGCTTCCTGACTTTCAGACAATCAACTTTGGTCGGATGTTGACATGACGGGGACTTGCGGCCGCAGTTCGTGATCGCCCACCGGCTCCCGTACGACAATTGATCCATCGGGATGGATCCCAACGGAATCCATGGCCAACGGGTTTCTCGCCCGAATCTCCTTAGTCACTTCAGATGTTGCGAGCACTGGCATTGGCATTGAGACAAGGAACTTCCGATGAGACCTGCGCAACTTCTCTGTCGGAATGGCCGGCGCGATTGTTCAAGGTCTCATTTCAGACGAAGAGCGTGAATATAAAAGCAATGAGAATGAAAACGCAGATCAATCACCACAGCTCGTCTTTTCCTCTTCCTCTTACTTCCCAAATCTCTCCAACATGTCCGACCACCAAAATCTAAATCTTAACGAGATCCGAAAGCTTCTGCCACCCTTGGACGAGTCGCTGTATAATCTGAACGAGGAGGAAGTCGCGTTCTACAAGCAACAAACGGGAATCCAAGATGCTGAAGAACTCAAGCGGCATATCATTGCTATTCAAACCGAGGCCTACGCAGTTTGTGCCTTCCGTTCTGCTCCTTGTGTACTGGGCTCATGTTTGTGGTGGCAGGTTTTCCCGTTCCCTTGCATCACAAGTTTCCGCTTCGCGACGTAAGCTTCACCACTATTTCTGATCCGAGCCTAACCAAATTCACTCGTCTAGATTGAAAATATCCCGTCTGCCAGCGTATCCTCAACTCCTAAAATTGGGGAACGAAAGGCCTGGCGCCATTTTCCTTGATATTGGATGTTGCTGTACGTGCGAGACCAGTTCGGGGCAATACGCTGGCTCACCTCACTGTTTACACTGCAGTCGGAAATGACGCGTTCAAGGCGATTGCGGATGGTTACCCTCTTGAGAACGTGGTCGCTTCAGATCTCTATCAAGGTCGGTGGACGCATCGCTTGGTCCTTTTGCGGTGTTCTGATAGAATAATTCTTCAGGTTTTTGGGATGCGGGGTTGAAATTGTTCAGACGCACGCCCGAGACGTACCCAGTGCCTTTCATCGCCGGGGATGTGTTCGACCACGCAAATCTCGAGCCCGTGCCTGTTTTCACGGCTGTCTCCCCTCCGACAACGTCGAGGCCTGTTCTCAAGGACTTGACATCCTTGAACCCACTGCGCGGGCACGTCTCCGCGATTCATGCCTCGTCCTTCTTCCACCTCTTCCAAGAAGATCAGCAACTGGAGCTCGCACGCGCTCTTGGATGCCTCCTTTCTCCCGAGCCAGGCTCTATGCTATTTGGCCAGCACGGCGCCTTGCCAGAGAAGGGCTTCCGCGAGACACCCGTTGCCGTCCGTAAGATGTTCTGTCACTCACCCGACAGCTGGAAGGAGCTTTGGGACGGTGTGGTCTTCCAGAGGGGCACCGTCAAAGTGGAGGCAGAGATCGTGGTCGCCGAGAGGGACGAAATGCAGCGCCGGTATCCAGACCTGAAATTTTACTGGCTCAACTGGTCGGTCACTAGGCTGTGATTGGTGCTGTAGCCCGAGCGTTCGTGTACTTGAAGTAAACATCGACGTTAGCTGTAGCTTGCAGTGTTGATAGAGGTTGCTAGTCAAAGGGTCGGAAAGTATGTACCGTATATGTGGTCAGTTTTGGGGACACGAAAGGAGTTTTGAAATTGAAACATGTGTTCAATATTTGTGCGAAGATGAGATCATGTCGAGATCCTAGTCTTACCGCTTATCTCTCTCGTCGCGTTGTCTCCCGATCACTTTATCTCCTTCAATTGTCCACCACAATCATAATCGGATTTTCTGAGTCCTGGAAGGATTAGCGATCGCTCCTACCTGCAGCTGACCACCATGGCTACCCGTCTACGGGTCCTTACAGGCGATAACGTTCTTCTGCCAGGTCAAGGATCAACCCAGCCTGCAACCATAGAAGTCTCCCCCGATTCGGGGAAGATCAATGCTGTCTATCCGAGCAGGAGATGCATCGCAGACTACCCTGGCTTGACTGCTGATCAATGGACTGATGCAGGGGAGAAGTATATCCTCCCCGGACTTGTTGAGTACGAGAATTCCTTCTTTGTCTGCACCCTTGATAAAGACAACCTCTTCGACTAGTGCCCATGTCCATTTGAACGAGCCAGGAAGGACGGACTGGGAGGGATTCTGGACGGGCACACGGGCAGCTGTGTCCGGCGGCATAACGACAGTCGTGGATATGCCGCTGAACTCGATCCCTCCAACGACCACCGTCGAGAATCTAGAGCTCAAGCGTGAGGCTGCTCGTGGCCAATGCTGGACTGACGTCGCATTCTGGGGAGGGGTCATACCTGGAAACCAGGTGAGCCTTCTCGCCCTTTGACGCTGCAACTAATCAATTTAAGGTGAGTCTTTAGGATAAATTGAGACCTCTTGTCGAGTCTGGAGTGAAAGGATTTAAGTGTTTTATGATTGAAAGCGGAGTCGAGGTAAGGCGATTTGGCCTTTTCAGACCTCTTGTATCGATCATCTTTGCCGGTAGGAATTTCCATGCGTTGCAGAAGGCGACCTTGACCCTGCAATGAGTGCACTGCAGGTACGTTGTATCCAGCAGGATTTATCCATCGCTGGCACCCTCATTATAAACCAGGATACTGGGTCTGTACTTCTGTTTCATGCAGAAGTCGATACCACCCATCCAGACGATGAGCCTGTCAAGGGCGACCCTACTCTTTATAGCACGTTTCTGGATTCGAGACCTCAAGAGTTCGAGGTAGACGCGATATCTCGCATCGTGAAACTTCAGCGCAGATACCCAAGCCTTCGCTGCCACATTGTACACCTCTCCGCAGCCAGCGCTCTTCCGATCATTCGCGAGGCAAAGACCGAAGGACTCAAGCTTACCGTCGAGACATGCTTCCACTACCTATGCCTGTCTGCACCCTCCATTCCTCACGGACATCCCGAATTCAAATGCTGCCCGCCGATACGAGACGAAGCCAACCGTCAGGCTTTGTGGGACGCGCTTTTGGATGGGACCATCGACTTCGTCGTCTCTGACCACAGCCCGTGTGTTGCAGAGTTGAAGAAGATGGACGAAGGTGATATCATGAGTGCATGGGGTGGAATCAGCACTTTGGGTCTTGGCCTTAGCCTTCTATGGACTGAGAGTCAAAAACGAGGCGTCAGCATATCGAGAATCATTGACTGGACTAGCTTGCAGACGGCGAAGCACGCCAGTCTTGACGATAGGAAAGGGAAGATTGAGGCTGGTTACGACGCCGATTTGATTATTTGGGATCCTCATGCCGAGTACAAGGTATGATCTCTTAATCTCCAACAGCACTACATAGTCTGACCTTCTATTTGACAGGTCACGAAGGAGTCGTTGAATTTCAAGAACAAGCTGACGCCGTACGAAGGACTGACATTGACAGGTCGCGTGGATAAAACGGTCCTCCGTGGGAGTGTCATCTACGACTTGACTCTTGGCGGACTTCAAGGGTCTAAAGCGGTCGGAAAGCTGTTGTAAGTATTGGGTAGCCTATGATATGCACGAGTTGCTTTACCTCGATAGGATGTTGTCAATTCCATTCCTGTTTCATGCGTCCGCTTCGTTGCTACCAAGACAGCCGAATGGGCCATCGCGATAGCTCTGGCCAAGTGCTGGACGCGACGCGACGCGGCGACTTGACATTGAGCTGTGATCACATGACGGGGCGGTAATGACGTCGATACCCGTCAGGAGGGAAATGTATAAATATCGAGGTTGAGCTGCGTCAGTGGCAACTTGAACTTCGAACCCCTCCCACATTTCCATCACAGTTCAGTATGCCGACAACTAGGAGACAGACCGCCCGCGAGGAGGGCAAACTCAAGGAGGAACCCATCCAGAAGCCAAAGCCTAAGACCCCGAGGGGCAGGAAGCGCAGTACTCAGGAGCTGAAGCAAGAGGGGGATAGCGTGAAAGAGACAGAAGTACCGGAGAAGAAGCCGAAAAACGAGGGCGAGGAGGCGGTCGAAGAGGGCAAGACTACTGAACAGGTTGAGGGCGAGGAGCATGGAAGGAAATACATATGGCAACCGGGTACGTGAACCAGACTTCGTGTCATAACCAGTTCATGAACGATAGAGTAGGCGCGATCGAAAGGGGCCATATCTATTTCTTCTATCGCCCGAAGGTAGCAGTAGAGGAAGCCGCTTCAATCGAAGACGTCAGCCGCTTCTACATGCTCCTTGTGCCTCGGCCTCCTGAATTCAGCGTGCCGGGAGACTCCCCTTCCAAGCAGCAGGAGGGCAAGGGTGAAGAAGAAATGACCCTTATCAGGGAGGGCGCCGACGTCATCCCAGCGAAGGAGATCCCCACCGCCAAGAAGCATTATCGCTTGCTGGTCATAGGGAAAAAGCAATTGCCAGATCCTGATGCCGGCCCAGGCAGGAAGCAGACCTTCTGGGCCACGGTCACTGCTGTCGGGGATGATCTCATGTCAGTAGAGAAGGGATTGGGCGAGAGATCCTATGAGACGAAAACCAGAGGTATGTCCGCCGGCTCTTTTATCTGTGCTCAGCGTTAACGTGTGATAGGCCACAGGCATGAGGCGGCAGCCCGCCTGGCTGGCCGTGGCGCATACGCCTTCGTGAACAATGAGCCTCGTGTACCATCAAAGGCCGAGACGCATTTTGGCTACCATCTGTCACATCCAACGGACATCGGGGAAGTGCAGGAAGCGCTCGGGATCCAGGAGGCGTCTTCCTTCGTCGTGCAGGTCAAGAATCCCCTCGCGCCTCCCTCGGGGATAATGCGTGGAAAGCCTGAATACAGGCGCATGAAATATCCAGACTGGATCATGAGTGATATCTTTGGTAAAGGTGAAAGGGGGCGCGAGAGCTATGGTTTACGCTTCACCAGCATAGCCACGCCCGAGCTCTTGGACTTCGAGGGCGCCGAGCTCTTGCTCATCGCAGCCAGATCCGGAGATGCTGGGCTTGATGAAAGCCTGGGAGAAGGGAGAGGTGAAGGTAAGCCCCAATGTCCTCGTTCCTGGCCATGGCTCATAGCAAGCATCTATAGCACTGCATGAAGCCGAAGAGGAGGAAGCAAAGGAAACCATCGACGACATCTTCAAAGAACTGGCGACGGATCATGAGAGATTCCCTTCTGACCCATTGGAAGGGCACTGGATCTGAGGAGCGGCGAAGTGACTTGGAAGGCAACGTCAACGTGTAATATTATTCGTGTATTCTCTCGAGTTCCGTGTGATCATACATATCTTGTACAGTATACTGGCTGCAGAAGCGTCAAATCAATGTGGTCTAGCATGAGAAAAACGTGTACGAACCCAAACGCGATGTAAGTGATTGGTATGCGGCATGAAATGCGTGAAGGTCATCCCAGAGGTGTGACGGGACAATCATGACTGTCCTTCAGGTTGCTCGCCATCTTCGTTCACCCGCAGCACCTTCACCCACTCCTTATAGTTGAAATTACCTTGACGGTCGGTAAACGAGCCCTTGAGAAATCGGTCAATCTGTTCGTTCTCAAAACGATGAGTTCACAATCACTTAAATCTGACGGGACGAGCGTCACCTCTTTCTGGTCCATGCGCTCCCCGGTCTCACTCAGCCACTTCCTCATCTCTTCCCCTTTGACCGTGCCCGCATCACCCTCGTCGAAGCACGCGAAGGCCTCCACCAGCTCCGCCTCCGTGTCGAACTCGAAGAGGTGCTCGCTCATCATCGTCAAGAACATCGCGAAGTTGATACCTCTGTCGGAGGAATCGTCTGCCGACGCGGAGGAGCCGATCCTGTCGTGGCCACCTGGGCGCGCGGTGAGCAGCTCGTCCATCATGCGCTTCGTAGGCGTGATTCCTAGTCATGGTCAAAGTACAACATGAGCTGTATGTCAGGCCACATTCAACGAGATGCACACCGAGACTGGCGAATGTCTCTTTCAGATCCTGCTCGCTGACGATGCCATCCCTGTCCTGGTCGATCAAGGAGAACGCCTCCTTGAATTGCTGGATCTGTGGGGCCTGGAAGAGGGAGAACACGCCAGATGGCTCGCGGCGTGCACGCGATTTCTGGGCTTTCGTCTGCTTGGTTGGGGTCACGTTTGGAGAGAGGTAGTCGGGATATCGCGACATTGTTGTAGATGAGTACGAGGACAAGGTCAGTATGGTGAAAAGGGCTCGATGTTGCGTTGTTTGTGTGGAAGAGGCTGAACTCAACGAGGTCGAAAGAGGAAGTTCGCACTGCCATCGCGTCGCGTCGCGTCTCAGAACGCGTCTGCAAGTTACGACGGCTTGTGCAAGTTACCGCCGTTGTTCAGTGTACCACAAAAGTCCTTTATCTATTATCCAAACTGAATTACCAGCGTTTTAATCTTTCAAGGTCGTACCCAACAATGTATCACGACCGCGAGCAGCCGGAAACCAGAGCTATATCTAGGTGATCTCGAACTTCCTGGTTGGCGGCGATTGCACATCGATATCCTATAGAAACACGTTCTGCAGGGAAAATCCCCTAGTACTCCGTAGCCATTTGATGGCATTATACACGGACAACAGATCAAGTACACAAATTGCCCGAATGCTTTGGATGCCGAGTACTCAGAGCCTGGTGACCGACCAATTCATCCGGTACCACTTCACGTCTGGGTACAGACGCTGCATGGTATCCCCCCTTCCAGAAGGCACGAGCTCTGCTTCGGCTCTGACTGTGCCCTTCTCGAAGATCAGGCCGTCCCACAGCTCCTTCCAGGTGTCGGGCGAATGGCAGAACATCTGGTGGGCACTGCTCATCGGGCGGAAGCCTTTCTCAGGCATCGCAGCGTGCTGGCCGAAGATCATGGAGCCTGGCTCGGGCGAGAGGAGGCAGGCGAGAGCACGAGCGAGCTCTAGTTGTTTGTCTTCCTGGAAGAGATGGAAGAAGGCGGAGGCGTGAATTGCGGCGAGGTGGCCGCGCAGTGGGTTTAGGGACGTCAGGTCCTTGAGAACAGGTCGCGGCGTCGTTGGAGGTGATGCCGCCGTGAAGACGGGAACAGGTTCGAGGTGTGCGTGATCGAAGGCGTCCCCGGCGATGAAAGGCACTGGGTAAGTCTCGGGTGTACGTTTGAAAAGCTTTAACCCAGCATCCCAGAAACCTGCGGACACTGTGTGTCAGCACACCAAAGAGGAATGCAATGATATGTCAGTTGACCTTGGTAGAGGTCCGACGCAACGACATTCTCAATAGGATAACCATCAGTGATAGCCTTGAACGCGTCGTTGCCAACTATATATGGTCAGCCGGCATCTTACTCTGCGAAGTCTCATACGCACAGCAACACGCAATGTCAAGAAAAATGGCACCAGGCCTTTGCTTTCCCAAGTCCAAGAGCTTCGGATACGCCGGAAGATGGAATATCTTCAACCTAGGCGTGTGCATTTAATTTCGTCCAACGAAAGTGAAGCGATAGAACTGACTTCGTGAAATTGAAATTGGTGATGCATGGAAACGGAAAGACCTGTGCCCGCCAGTATAAGTGCAGCGCAATGCAAGGAGAGGTAAGGGGACCAACCGCATAGGCCTCGGTTTGAACAGAGATGATGTGCTGCTTGAGCTCTTCGTCGTCCTGGATGCCAGTCTGCTGCTTGTAGAACGCGTCCTCTTCCTCGTTCAGATCGTATAGCGACTCGTCCAGGCCAGGCAGTTGCTTGCGGATTTCGTCGACGTTTATGATATGGCTCTCAGACATGTTTCGGGTAGCAAGGATAAGGGACACGCTGCGCTATGGTCTGTGTTCAACGCTTCGTTCTTTTTATATCGCAGATGCAATGATTCATGTCGGCCATCTTGAGTGAAAGCTGCCCATTGCTACAGCTAAATGCTAAAGAAAGCGTTCCAGTGGCCTGACTGTTCGCCTCTCCCGTCGGGATCTCTTCCCCGTCGGGATCTCTTCCTCGGGATCAACCCTCCGACAGGTGCTTCCTCCGTCATGTGCCCCATCTTCGTGCACCTGTCAAGCGCGGGTAGGAGCCAAGTTAGTCTCACGCAAAGTTCAGCAGAACGTGTCATTATATTAAGGCGAGACAAGGTGGGTATAGGCACCTTAGCAATTCAACGATACCAACGGGCATTGCATCTCGTGTAATTACAACCACGCATCCAAATTATGTGACTTACATAGCCACAGGTCAACGTGAGGCCACAGGATCCCACGTTCAGAAAGCATCATCTAAATAAAGGCTTGAGCTGTCAGAACATCCAAAAGGGAGTGATGTAAACACACCATGACGTCGAGGGCAGCTTCCTGCTGAACCGCTCCCAGAGGAAATTCAGGACAAGTAACCTGGGCAGCCACGCGAAAATCTTGTACACGGTCGTGTTCGCCCCGATCGAGAGGTAAAACCGGGGCTTCTTGGCCAGTGCCTCGCTCACGACACGCGAAGCGAAGGCGTCCGTCTGCATCGATCCCGAACCTTGGCTGACTGCTATTCTCTCTATGATATTGGGCAGGAAGCGTGCGTAGAGCGTGTCCGGGGCGAGGGTGAATTTCGAGGCATAGTTGGACGCAAAGTTGGACTTTATGCCTCCGGGAGCGACGAGCAACACGTTGATGTTGAATGGGCGGCATTCCATCTGCAGAGTTTGAGAGATAGAATGGACAGCAGCCTTTGTAGATGCGTAGCCGCCAGACCACGGCGTAGGACTAATGCCACGTCAGATGTAGGCGTCGATATACAACGATGCGACTCACTATGAACCTGTGACAGAGCTTATATTGATGAACAGTCCCTGCTTTCGGGAAGCCATGTGCGGAAGGGCGGTCCTGCTGACCCGCAGAATCGAAAGTACATTGGTTTCGTATGCATCTCTGATAACATCCATGGGAAGTTCAAGAAGAGGGCCTAGGGAGCATATAAACTTTAGCACCTGAGGTAGAAACCCCGCGCGATCAGCACATACCATGACAGGCGACTCCTGCGTTGTTGACTACGATGTCGATTTTGCCTTCGCGCTCTATGATGGTATTGATGACTCGGTGGACATCCTCGTCGCTCTTCACATCGAGCGACAACGTCTCGACATTCGGATGTGTGAATCCCTTCATCTTTTCGACACTACGCGCGGTAGCATAAACTTTACAACTCTGTGTCGCAAACGCTTCAGCACTGCATGGAAAAGAGACTTCAGCTTGAGAGCGCTAGGACTGCTGGCACAACATACAGAGAAGAACCAATGCCACCGGCTGAACAGCCTGTGATGAGGACGACCTTAGCAGCCATGATGAGTCCTGCTTGGTATATGAGGGTATCGCAGGTATCAGACTGCTCAGAAAGAAGATGTCGATGGATTGAGGATGATGACGAGATGGTCCTGCCTTATATTTCACCGAGACGCTGGCAGTGGCACGCACCGTGTACGTACACGTGTTATGTTAGCAAGACAAAAATTGGGTCGGGGGTCGGGGACGTGGCCGTGTTCATCGCCTGGAGCTGGCGCTGAAGAAGCGCACTGAAATTCCGAACGCGATGAAGGTAGCGATCAAACACGTGAACTAGATCTGCAGGGCATCGTTATGGGCATCGCTGAGTGGCAAGCCGCGCTGTTGGGTCGGGCGAGATATTGATGGTGGCTGTACGGTGTGCGTCCAGCCGGCAGGCCAGCCTGCATCGCCTCTCCAATTCCTCACCTTCTTACTCCCATACCCTTATCGTCGCTCTCTAGATCTCGGCCTCACATCGACATGCTATCGTATCTCACGTTCCTTGCGCCGGTCGCTCTCTCTCTTCTCTCTTCAGGTGCACAGGCTGCCCACATCACTCCTCGCGCCACCACGTGCAACGGCCATCCCGAGGTACGGCAATTCGCTCGTCGTATCCGGCTAGTGTGTACTTATATTTGATCTAGTTCTGCTCAAGAACGTACGGCAATGTCACTTATGTCGGTGCTCATGATTCTTATGCCGTCGGTGTGAACAATTGTGAGTTTACGAAGGCTCTTCTTTACCATACCTGCACTGACGCGGGGTGCTCTCTAAAGTGGCTGTCAACCAGGACTACAACAGTATGTCCTCCGTTCGTGATTGTTGCTTCTTCTCTCAGATTTGTCCTCTAGTCACTCAGCAGCTGAATGATGGTGTCCGGATGTTGCAAATGCAGACACACAAGATGAACGGGGCCATTCAACTTTGCCACACAAGTTGCGCCTTATTTAATGGGGGATCTTTGCAGAACTACCTTGGCACCGGTAAGCTACTGCACCAACTCCTCGAACAGTCTCTTATTTTCCTTTACAGTCAAGACATGGATGGACGCGAACCCCAACGATGGTGGAGTAACCTCTTTGCTAATTATAGACCGGCATTAACACGCCCCATTGTATAGTGGTCTCCCTTTTAATCGTCAACTCGGATGGATTCAAACCAACTGACTACGATACCGTCTTCAAAGCAGCAGGCCTGGACACCATTTCTTACGCACCGCAGTCTGCAAACGTTCCGGCTACTCAATGGCCCACTTTGGGAGACATGATCGACTCGAACAAGCGTCTGGTGACGTTCATGGATCACGGCGCCGACTTCACGTCAGTTCCGTATATCATCGACGGTATGCTCACATGCGTTTGCCTATTCGGGTGCGTTAGAGTTCAACGCTTTCTGCTTCTTCAGAGTTCTCGAACGTATGGGAAACCGCATTTGACGTGACCGATACCTCTTTCAATTGCAATGTCAACCGGACGAATGGCGATCCAACCTCGCAGATGTATCTCATTAACCACTTCTTGGATAAGATCGTTCTGGGGCAGCCCGCTCCGAACAAGGATGCTGCGAATGTGACGAATGGCGTGAGCGGCACTGGGTCGCTCGGCCAACAAGTCCAGACTTGTGTCGCAGCCAACGGACGGAACCCCAACTTTATGCTTGTTGACGTACGTACTATCTATCTTTGATTCTCACATCTTGGCTCATGTATGATGCAGTTCTATGAATTTGGCGGTGGATCCGTTTTCCAAGTTGCTGCGACTGCCAATGGTGTCACCTACAGCCCAGCGACCCCGATAGCGACGCCTCGTTCCAGTACTGACACGACATCGACGAGTCCTAACACATCGGGGGCCTTTTCGAGCGTTACCCGAGGCCATCTAGGAGCGTTGATCTCAATCTCAGCCGGCATACTTGTCGGCGCATTGACCATACTGTGAAAAGAGTTGGGTGCTATCGCGTATGACCACCAGCGGACACTTACTATCCACGGATATCTACGGACTATGTAGAACGAGTGCGGACTCATAATCGCATCGGTTTCGTTGCACATGTATTCTTACGGACAAGGACTTGCTTGCAAGTCGACATTTTGCTTCGGCGGCGGTGTTGTGACGGATGAGTGTGACCGTGACGAGCGTATCGGCCAAGGCGACTTGCGGACGGAAATCCAACTTCGGGCACGAGAAAAGACCAGATTTGCAGCAAGAACAATGAGTTTCCAGAATTTCCGTCTGGATGGGGTCTCCATCTCCCAACAGCCACAGGGCACTCCAGATTTCTCTCATCATCCTTATCCTCCTCCGGTCGTCGCCACTACCGCATCCATTCCTGTTCAGCCGACCCCGCCCGACAGCCAGTTCCAGTTGCACGTCGATGCACCGCCCTCACGAGGCACGGGTCGAGGTCCGTATGGATCTGGAGACATGGACGACGGATATACGCTAGTCTTCGAGAGCCAAGCAGCGTTCGAAGCGTGGAGGGAGAAGGAGGAGGAGGAGAAGGTCGTCGAGTTCGTCAAGGGAGATACCCACGGCTCAAAGGCGGTCCCGCCGCGGTTCAAGGAGCACGTCAAGCTGGTTTGTGCCCGCCACTCGCGCAGCGGCAGGAAGAAGTATGTCAAGAAGTTCCCGGACAGGGTGAGGAAGGTGCCCAGTCGTAAGGTATGCGCCATGTTCTCGAGTCGAGCTGCCGTCCTGACGCGCCGCCCAGCTCGACGGAAAGGGGTGCCCTGCTTCTATCAGCTATAAGACCTATTTTGACAGGGCAGAAGTCCGTGTCTGCTGTGCGTCTTATGTTTCATTGTGTACGTGCCTTGAACTGATCGTGGTGTCGTAGATGTCTCGCACCACTCGCATGAGATTGGCCCCGCGAACCTTCCATTCACGAGACGTGGTCGCCGCGCTCAAGTAGGAGCCAAAACGCCCTCTACTTCTCATCCACCCGAGAACATGCCACCGCCCCAGCCCATCGCGTCTACATCCGCAGCTCCCCCTTCTCAAGCTCCTATCGCACCCGCCGGGTCCAACTCCCCCCCGATGCGCGCGCATCCTCCCGAGCACCCCGCCCCTTTCGCGTCGCCCTACCCGCACTTTCCCTCGATGTCGATGCCGCCCCCTGTTTTTGGAGCGCCGCCGCCGCCCACCCCCGGGCCCATGCCGATGCCCGCAGAACGCGAGCGCATCGAACGCGAGCGGTGGGACCGCATGGACGTGATTTTCCAGAACCTGCGCGGCACCGCGCGACACTTCGAGTACCCGCCGCCGAGCGTGGCTGCGCTGGAGAGCATCCTCATGCGCATGTACTTCGAGAGCCCGCTGCAGCCCGCGCAGATGCCCATGATGCCGCCGCCGCCGCACGGTATGCCACAAGGCTCGCCGCATCCTGACGTTCCTGCTCATGGAGACGAGGAGATGCAGACCGGAAGCGAGTCCGGCGGGGAAGATGATGAGTGACTGTTTCGTTAGGTGGGAGTGTTAGGGTGGCCGAAGAGTGGAAGGGTAATTTTACCCAATGTAAATTTACCCTGTAAATTTCCCGTAATTTACGGTCATTCCTAGAGGGCCGCGATTTTGGGCAGTCAAAATGGGTAAATGTCGGGCTAATACTTAGCTGTAGTACTGAGTACCATAGGCATAAATTTTGTTCTCTTGTAGGTCTTGTCACCTGAGCCTAACCTTTCTGTCCCAAGTGTGCGTATGGGACCTGACACCGCAGCGCAAGCTCGTGTACGTATTCCCAGCCTACTAGTAATACTGTGTAGTGTGGCTGCACGACCGACGGCGATTCGCAGAGATCAATCACTATTGTATAACGTACAGGAGCGGACAAAAGTATGTTGACTTAGCGCGCTGGAAGTTCGTATGGAATTTCGACTTGTGTGGGTGTGACTTGACTTCCGCCGTTTGGCTTTGGCTTTCGGCAACAGCCGGATGTGTCCCGATAAATTCCCAATTGTAGCAGGTCACGGCCCTCTGCGCCGAGCGCGCCACGGTTGATATAGCTTGCTTGGCATGGTAGAAGACTTTAAAAGGCTTCGTACAATCGGCGGCCTCATGGATAGAAAGACTTGAGTATTGTGACATTTTCAAGCTCTTTTCTGCGTCAGAGGTACGAGATCCTGCCAACATACCGTGGCCGACCGCCCGGAGATACCGCTTATGTAAGGCACTGTTTGAGGCAACTGATGCCGGCCGCTCTGGGCCGTTTGAAGCCGTTGCTCCGACAGCATATGTTCTGCAAAGATGCAGGTTATCGACGAGGGAGTGTCTGCTTGCTATAGCTCTAGTCCAAATTCAAGCCAATGATCGAAAGGAAAGTCTGTGCTTCAAAAACGAACTTGAAAGCTAAAGTATGCCACTGAAAGCCTGATCCGCGCGCCCAAAGCGGAATCTTCAACGCCGAAAACGACAAGTCACGCAGTTCTAGTGCTAAACCCATGCTGTTCGCAAAGCCTATTCCTGTCTGCAAATCCCAAGTCGTCTTCAAAAGCTCAGTAATTTCGTCCGCTGGCGCCCCTCATACTATTGACACCACTGAGAGTGATTAAGCCTGAATCGATGGACCCGATGTGTAGTAATGTTGCTGAAACTGCAGAGGTGGGTCAGATTGACTCAATCCCTATCTCTCATGCCCTGCAGACCATGATAACAGTGGCAGCGAAGAGCAACGCACTGCAGCACTGTCGCTAACCCATTGCATCGTCGACATCGGCTTGGGTTACCTTCAGACACTCCTCGCTGACATGTTCTCGTAGTCATCTTCAAGTGCTCCGGCATGATGGAAGTCCTAGGAGAAGGTCGATTCCAGCAGATCTTGCCTCGCATACATAGAGGTCCTAACCGAACTTCAACTATATGCCATTTACCGTCATTTACTGGATCCTTAACTGTCTATACCTAGTAAATTGACATTAATTAGAGTCAAGTAAATTTACTGGAAATTACGAGGGTAAATTCGAGGCACGATCCTGCTCACGGAAATTTCCCGGTAAATTCTGACTCAATTCGAAACTTCGGCCACCCTAGGGAGTGTCCGTATGTGTTCTCTGGAACGAGTCTGTGTTTCCTGTGTCCTGTGTCCGACTTCCAGGACTTTCTAGTGTTTTTTCCCCTTCGTGTTGATAGCGTAGTTTCCTTCCTGAGTATCCATTTCTCGGTCTATAATAGTATTGGACTTTTTGTCCGTAGAACTGTATTTCCTGTCTTTCTTGTCCGGATGTTGAAATCGATCTTCCATTCGCATCAAATTGAAGGATTCCATATATGTTGAGGCGTTCCCACGTTTCTACAACGCTTTGCGGATCTAATTTTGGACCGAATCCGAATCTTTGTTGCTCTCCTCTCGACTTTCTCCTCAACATCACCGAGTGCCGAAGACTCCTCGATTCCTGGTCACAGCTGACGCTAGACTATACACCAGACAGCCATGTCGTCCCTGCGCAACTCTCTGCACCGTCGGAACCACAAAGAGCGCTCGCAGCTCGCGCACCGCTCACGCCTCGGCATCCTCGAGAAGCACAAGGACTATGTCCTCCGCGCGCGGGACTATCACTCGAAGCAGGACAGGCTCACGCGGCTGCGCCAGAAGGCGTCGGAGCGGAACAAGGATGAGTTCTACTTTGGCATGAACAGGCAGCGGACGCAGAAGGGCGTGCATGTGCAGGATAGAGGGAATTTGGCGCTGCCGGTGGATATGGTCAAGATACTGAAGAGCCAGGATGAAAATTATGTCAGGACGATGAGGACTGCTGGGTTGAAGGTGTGTCTATTTGTTTGGAGGATGGCACGTAGTCTAATCCAGTCTCGCGCAGAAAATCGAGAAGCTGAAGAATCAGCTGAGCGCGCTCGCTGATTTACTCAAGCCTGGCCTGGGCGCAGGAGAGGAGGATGATGAGGAGGGTTTGGATGAAGATGAGCTTGAGATTCTTAGGGAGGCGGGCGTGCTCGCGGTTTCTCACACTTCGTCGCGGAGGAAGTCGAGCTCGAATCGCGCGTCGAAACATATCGTGTTTGCTGAGGACGAGGCAGAAGGTATGTGCTTGAACTCGGTTGAGATGACAGTGGTTCTAAAACGTATTCAGCGCGTGAACTAGCCGCGTCGAGGAAGACTCAGTCGCCCCCGGAGGCTGATGCTATGGTGATTGAAGAAAATGACGCTAATCTGGGGTGGAATTTCCCCAGTAAGTCTACGCCGCTGAAGAAGCGCACCTCAAAAGGAGGGAGCCAGAAAGACGTGTCCATGGAGAAAGAGTTAGAAAGCGAAGAGAGGAAAGAAGCCTCGAAGGTATGCTCTCTCATGCTCTCAGCTATCATGTCATGCTCATGATTTCGTAGCTGAACCGAAGCCGCCTATTGAAGGAGCTCTCAGCTCGGCTGCACCGAGATCGCATGCTCAGATATGCAGAACGCGAGCTGGAGATGCAGAAGCTGCTCATGGGCAAGGGTGCGTCCGAGAAGTTGCAGGGTGTGGAGCGGATAGGTGGAGAGGATGAAGACGACGAAGATGATGAGGATGCCTTGGATGCGAGAAGGGGGAAGAAGTTGTCGAAAGCAGCGCCCGCTATTGACGAGAAGGCATACAAACCTCGGGTGTACAAATGGAGAGCAGAGAGGAAGAAGTGATACATATTGTTTAGCCCACTCCTGTGTACCAGTTGTCTGCTGATAACCATACTGTTCTGGCACCACTCGAGAGCCGGACTAGGCTGTACGGTGTACAGAGCTGGTACTGCAGTAACCGCTTGTTCCGAGTTCGCGATAGCGTGACGTCACGGCCAAACTCGGGTAGATGGACCTGATCTCCATCCTTTAAATAATACGCCTTTCTTATTCGTTACCCCTCCATCCCCCATCCCTCTAGCTGCAGCACCCCATGGCTGCGATCAGCTTTGCAAAGTCTGCTGCTGCCGCGCTGTCGCGCGAGAAACCTCGCGTATGTATCGTGGTTCCTTTTATCGCCACAGTATACTTATGCATATGTCTCTTAATTCAGTCTTCAATCACTGAATGGGTTGATATCCTAACGGGCCCAGGCTACGATGATGAAGGTTATGATGGGTATGCTCGAGCGGCTAGCGCTTGATGTCGTTGACATTGATTATCATGGTGGTACAGGATACCCGAACTAATTGAATCAATCCACCTCCAAGCCTCTGGGTGATGACATTCACCCTTCGGTGTCCTAAATTCGCTCATAAATATTCATTCAGTCCAACGGAAGCGTCCAGAGCGATCCGCAAGAAGCTCAAGCACGGCAATCCTCAACAGCAATATCGTGCTCTCGTGGTGAGCTGCGCACCCGTAGCCGTATCTGTGTTACCTCCTTCGGGCTGACGACGTGTCCGATTCGAAAGATTCTCAAGGCACTCGTGGAGAATTGTGGAACGAAATTTCAGAGTATGTACACAGCCCCCTCATTGTTATGTATGCTGTATATTCACCGCCTTTTCGAGAATATAGCGACCTTCGCAGATGGACAGCTTACTGATGCTATCCGCAATCTGGCGACCGACTCTGCGACGGACGCCAAAGTGAAGAGGAAGACTATCGCTGTCCTTGCGTCTTGGCATAATCAGTTCAAGGATGACAGGAGCATGCAGACTGTTGCTGGCCTGTACCGGCAGTGCCGGCCTGCAGATACAGAGCATCGCGCGCGTGTGGATCGTGAGCGAGAGGAGCGGGACCAGGAGTACGAGAGGCGACGGCATGAGGAAAAGTCTGCGAAAGAGGAAGCGAAGAGGAGGGCGAAGCTGGAGAAGGAGGCGGAGAAGGAGCGAGAGCGCGAAAGATTAAGGCAAGCGGCAGAGGCGAAGAAGAAGCGCTCATCACAACCCACTACCAAGCGGAAGGCGTTCAACTTTGAGCAGGAGAAACCTCAAGTCTTGAACTCGATCGCGAACGCATCTTCGGCAGCAAACAATCTCTTAAATGCGATCACGGTGCGTACACCCATATTGTTCAGTCCATTTCCCTTCTGACACCACACAGCTTGTGAATACGGAACACGACAGCCTGCAAAGCAATGAACGAGTTCAGGAATGCATAAATAGGGCCAAGCAGAGCAGGAAGCAGATTGTTCGTTACATTCAGGTATGTATCGAATGTCATCTGTTATAGATCTGCACTCACCGGCTTCTAGTTAGTTGAGGATGAGGAGTTCATCGGCACGCTGATCGAGACCAATGAACGAATTATCAACGCCCTGGAGACATTTGACAAGGTGCGTCCGAATGATTGCTGTCTTTCATCCCCGAACTAACACCTGTTGCCTAGCTGTCCAAGCCAAATGTGACGGAGAGGGACGTCGAAGAAGTCCAGCAAGGCATGGCTGCTGCGCACATCGGTGAATCAGAAGTGCAGAAACTGCAGGAAAAGCAGCGCGCTGCGGTCCAGCGGGCAGCCAGGTATCGCGAGCAGGATCGCGCATACGACGATGACGACGACGAGCCACCATCCTCCGCAGGTCTTCACCCAGATCTGCAGGATCTCAGCTTTGGGACGCTTGGGAAAGAGAAGAGGTTAGTCTCCGATTATCCGTCGCTCAACAGACACTGATCAATGCTCCATAGCCGTCTTCCTCCACCCATTCGGCCGACCGTTTATGGCTCTGATGATGATCAACTGTACAAGCGTGGCTCGCTCTCTGATTTCAGCGACTATGAGTCCTCGAATGAAGGTACGCACGCTGCGCGTGCTGGATCCTCAAAGCTTGCTCCTGTCCATTATACTACCGTCTCTGAAGACGACCTGGCCGCCAAGAATACTTCCCAGAAGAAACATGACGAGGAAGATCCCTTCGCGGACCCCTTCGCTGACTAACTGGAAGCTGATACTAGTGATGGAGTTGCGGTCGTCATGGTTTGAGGTGGAAGGAAGAAGTGCGAATCTGTTTGTACATTTTTGCTTTGAATATACTTAACACCATTGACGTGTGTATATAATCTGTACGTGCAGAATGTAGTTTACTATCCTTGATTGATACCAGTGTAAGTCTCCTGCTATGAATTTTCGAGAAAGATCTCCGCCCGGTCGAGCATGATCGCCACCGGTATCCACAATTGACGCGAATGTGGCCTCGATGCTCTCGAACTGACAGGAAGACAGACGGTAGGCTCGACTTGCAATGTGACCGAAACGCGAATGCTCCAGAATCCTCGAGCGCAGCATCGCTTCCATTTGAGGCGACCCAAATCTGGAACTGGATGGTGTCTGCAGAGAATTTGGAGCGTCCAGAAAACTCTGCGATATTCTGTGACGTCCTCTATGTAGCATGACGCTATGGTGCCCAACAGGTATATATACGGTGTGATCCTTGCAGAGGTCCTGCAGTTCAGCAACAAGCGAGTCACTCACATCCAGCTCTTACAACACTACTCGAGATGTCTCTTACTCACTTCTTCTACGAGCCCTTCTACTCTCTTTCCGACTTCGACAAGCTTTTCGACGAGGCTTTCACCGCGCGCGCTGGTGAGGGCCAGCTCCAGCGTGGGGGCCGCAGGAACGTCGGAGAGACTGGCGCAGGCCTCTTCAGACCAAGGTAGGCCTCTGCGCAGAACTCACATACACATGAAGAGCGGTACTGACGAATGTTTATACAGGATGGATGTGTATGAGGACGCACAGTCAAACACTGTGACGGCGACCTTCGAGCTCCCAGGTCTGAAGAAGGAGGATGTCCAAATCGACGTCCATAACAACGCACTCACCGTTTCGGGAGAGACGAATGTCTCCTCCCAGCGCGACGAGAACGGTTACGCCGTGCGCGAGCGCAGGTACGGAAGGTTCTCCCGGACGCTGCCAGTGCCCCAGGGCATCAAGGTGAGCACCCGCGGAACATTTGAAGAGCAACAAGATACTGACAAGATGTGGTATAGGCTGACGAGATCAAGGCGTCCATGGAGCATGGCGTCCTGACAGTCACCTTCCCAAAGAGCTCGCCTGAGCAAGCGCCTAAGCGCATTATCATCGCCTGAATTTCATCGCAGGAAATTGAGATTTCAATCTGAATATGGAAGTGGTGGATGTAGCAAACCAAGTTGTCCGCGCCTCGACGAGACGGTTTTGAATAGGGCCTTGGCGTGGTGGAATTGCATTGTACGATACTTACGATGTCGGCTCACTTTACGAAATAAGAAATTTTTGATTGTGGCTTGTTCTGAACTGTGAGTCAACTGTCGCAAGTAAACCAGGTGAAAGACTATAATAGGATATGTCCCCTGCAATCGACGCCTGCTACACCCAACGAACGATGTCTCTCGTGCTTCCAAGCCAATGCGACTTCAAAGCGCTGGGTAGATCTAGTCCAACCACATTCCCATCCTTGAATCGGACGCCGTTCTCCAGAAGGGCGACGATCAGCCTTGGCACGGCCACGGCAGTCCCATTCAAAGTGTGAGCGAAAGGGAGACTGCCATGATGCGACTCGGAAGTGGGTTCTGCTGAAGGCCGGTAACGTATGTGGAGTCGGCGGGCTTGATAGTTTGTGCAGTTGGACGTTGACGAGATTTCGCCCCAGCTACCGCGACCTGGCATCCACGCCTCGATATCATATTTACGATATGCGCTGGCACCGAGTTCTTCTGTTGGCATGTCAAGGACCCTGTTGGAGCAACCGTAAATACCATGGAAAGGTTGTCTTACGAGAAGACAGTTCACCGGAAGGGGAAACCCAGTCCTTCAGATATCTTGATCTGAAGCTGTTTCAAACTCTCCATCAAGTCTTCACTTTGACGGGGCTCGCAGACAGCGAACAACTCCAGCTTGGTAAACTGGTGCACCCGGTACAGGCCACGGGTATCTGCACCTCGAGCACCAGCTTCCGCCCGGAATGCTCGACCAAGACCCACGACCTTCGAGGGCAGCGATTGAGCCGGAATGATTTTGTTTGCGAACATGCCTGCGAGCGGAATCTCGGCAGTCCCCGAAAGGATGAGTTCTGGCTGCGAGTCGCCGGTACCAGCGATATGGTACATTTGGGCGACGGGAGGATCGGCTTGGTCACGGGGCTGAAAACCACACCTTGTTGCGATGTCGGAGCGAACAACGTCTGGAGTCGTAACGGGCGTGAAACCATGGCTGGTGGCGATGGATAGTGCGTAGTTGACGAGGGCCATCTCGAGCAGAGCAGCTTCGTTGCGGAGGTAATACCAGGACGAGCCCGTCACGAGTGCTCCCGCTTCGAGGTCTATCAAATCAAGCGCACGCCCGACTGATACGTGGTCCCTTTCAGGCGATGGTGGTAGGGGAGATGGGCCATGCGTAGACAACGTCACTGCTTGAGGCTCGCCACCAAGGGGCGAAGATGGATGCGTGTCATTAGGCACGGCGAGAGCGAGGGTATAGAGTCGGCCTTCGACTTCGGCAAGCTTCCTTTCCAACTCCAGTATCTCTGCCTTATGTGATTTGGCCTCTTGCAGCACAATTTGCTTTGCTTCGGGATCGAGGGCGCTTCGACGGATGCGGTCACCGATGAGGGACTGGGTGTGTCTTCGTGTGCCGAGATCGTCGAGCAATAATTTTCTCTCTGCATAGAGGTGCTCGATGTTCTGGAACGACCCCAAAGGAAGCTGTGCTCTCCTGTTGAAAGCATTATGAGACTTGTATACGACGTTCTCTACGATGCCCCGCAGGTCGAGCCGAGGCCGCGGAAGGGAGGAGGGTGCATCTGGTTTGGAGGAGTATCTCCTGATGCTACGACCTTAATAAAGACATAAGGACCACATCTCAGGTCCCTGGTTCAATACGCACTGCTCTGGCGAGAGACTTGGATGAACGGCTGATTTGATGACTTGAAAAGGGGGAGACAGGAAGTGGCCATGACGAGACGCGTCCGGTCACGTCCAGTCACACGACGCGTCTTTCATGGCATCCGCATCAGCCAAAGGCAAGGCTCCAGCGAACGGGTCAGATATCCCCTATGAACTACCATGGTGAGTGCCATCATAATGCAAAATGAACGTAATAAACGAGCTATGGCAGGGTGGAGAAGTACAGACCAGTTGTGCTGGACGACGTGGTCGGTAACGTCGACACGATTGAGCGTCTTAAGGTCATAGCGAGGGACGGCAACGTCCCTCATCTTATTATCTCGGTTCGTTATTGTCCTGGTATATTCGATGACCTTGGACTCAAAATACCCGCAGGGGATGCCAGGTATCGGTAAAACGACTAGTATACACTGTCTGGCACATCAATTGCTCGGCGACGCGTATAAGGAGGGGGTCCTGGAGTTGAATGCTTCAGACGAGAGGTGTGTAGCTCAGTGACTCCAGAATCTCGATTCGCTGTTGAATTTCCGAACCTGCAGAGGTATTGACGTCGTTCGCAACAAAATCAAGTCCTTTGCGCAAAAAAAGGTCACTTTACCGCCAGGGAGGCACAAGATTGTGATTCTGGATGAAGCTGACAGGTATGTGGCCCACTTTCTGTGTTCTGAATTTCTGCTCATATCTCAAAAGCATGACTCCTGGTGCCCAGCAAGCCCTTCGCCGAACCATGGAGATATACTCCAACACTACGCGATTCTGTCTGGCATGCAATATGTCGAACAAAATTATTGAGCCTATTCAGAGTCGATGCGCCATTCTTCGATATGCCAAGTTAAGAGACGTCGAAATTCTCAAACGTTTGAAAGAGATATGCGACGAGGAGAAAGTCAGTGCTTCCTTTGCGTCATCATGTGCTGCTGCTGACTGAAGCTATCAAGGTCGAGTATAACGATGATGGCTTGTCTGCACTGATATTCACATCGGAGGGTGACATGCGTCAAGCCATCAACAACTTGCAGTCAACGTGGTCCGGTTTCGGATTCGTCTCCGGCGACAATGTCTTCAAAGTATGCGACCAACCGCACCCCATCATCGTCCAAACCATTATTCGAGCGTGCTCCAAAGGCGATATTGAGCTCGCTATGGATAAGCTCAATGAACTGTGGGAGCAGGGTTATAGCGCTGTGGATATCATTGTGACCATCTTCAGGGTCGTGAAGACGTTCGATGAGTGCGTCAAACTTGGCTACTCATGCATGGAAGCTTTGCTCACAACGTGCACAGACTGCCGGAGTACCAGAAGCTGGAATATATCAAGGCATGTTCTTGACTCACGCAAATCATTTGTCTGTGCTAATCGCATTTATCAAATGTAGGAGATTGGATTCACCCACATGAGAATTCTGGAAGGCGTGGGCACGCTCATCCAGCTTGGTGGGCTTATGGCGCGCCTGTGCAAGATGGTAGTTATCTCCTTCTCCACTGCATCGCCTATCGATTAACAAATTTCCAGAACATGAAGCCAGAGCAGTTCAAGATATAGATGATCATCGCTTTTTTCTTACACTGTATCCTTAGTCCATCGTGAACGCATTTCTTGCATTTTTCTGCCGTTGATTTGCGGTCTAGTCGAACCGGCCGAAAGGACTGCACCTGTTCGGACCATGGAACCGATCGAGTCGAAAGTGTGCTTATGACTAATCACGGTTCTCTCAGCGCTAATTGACAAGCGCTTCGTCATCGAATCCTCCCTCCACGATGTTCTCTGGGATCTCCGTGACTTTTGACTCTCAGGATCTTCAGCTATGACGGCTCCTGCCCAAGAGACACCCGTTGCTAGGCGACTCAAGCACGTCAAGCACATCATCATCGTCTGCTCTGGCAAAGGCGGCGTTGGCAAATCCTCTGTCTCGGCGCAGCTCGCGCTTTCTCTCCACGCGTCTTCTCCAGATGCGCGCGTCGGGATTCTCGATGTCGATCTCACAGGGCCATCGATTCCGCGGATGCTGGGCATGGACGGTCATGGGGTGCACCAGAGCAGCGATGGGTGGGTGCCCGTGTACGCCGATGGCGCGGAGGCGCGCCTCGCGTGCATGAGCGTCGGTTTCCTGCTGAAGAAGAAGAACGACTCGGTCGTATGGCGGGGCCCGAAGAAGAACGCGATGATCAGGCAGTTTCTGGGCGATGTGCGATGGGGCGAGCTTGATTATCTGGTCATCGACACGCCCCCAGGTAAATCGGCGTGTCTCCTTCTGATCTCTGCACGCGGATTCACGCTTGACAGGGACGTCCGACGAGCATTTGTCGTTGCTGGAACACATGGCGCCAGTGCATGATCGTCTCTCCGCGGTCATTGTCACGACTCCACAAGCGGTCGCGCTCATGGATGCCATGAAGTGCCTCTCTTTTACCCGGACCGTGAATCTTCCCGTCCTCGGTATCATTGAGAACATGAGCGGGTACGTTTGCCCATGTTGCGGAGAAATCAGCAATGTGTTTTCGACGGGTGGTGGACAGGAGATGGCGCGGCGGGAAGATGTTACGTTCCTCGGGAGCATGCCTGTGGACACGGAGCTGGTCACATTGCTCGATGCCGCGGAGGCCCAGGAAGAGGAGAGCTCTCAAGATGAGGCGGCGCACGCCGGGACAAGATCCTTTGATCTTCTTCGCCGGTATCAGAAGACGTCGTCTGCGGATCTCATGAAGCCTATCGTTGATGTAATCATACGGACGCTACCCGTTGTCGAAGGAGGAGGATCTTCGCATCAGTGAAGCAATTTCATCGCATTTAGTATGATTTACGGGCCCTTTGGTTGGTCCGATCTTCCTATTTTTTTTTTGAATAGTTCATAACGATCATTGAGCGCAGGCTGCGATCGTGCCATGCACGGTTAGCCAAGCGTCTATTGGGCTTTACGCCCTGCTTGCATGTTCACAGGGAATCCGCCCCAAATACATGGGCATGGATTACACGTTGTATTGCCGCTGCCGCGTGTATTTTTTTCGAGAAATTATCCACCTCGCAGAAGCGGTTGGGCATGGCATAGTTACCGCCGGCACTCTCGAAGTCATGACTTGATGAGTGAAAGATACTCATTGCGTCAAAAACTATGTTGGACATACTGTGAACAAGTTGGGGGGCCACGGCGATTTTGAAAATGCACAGGCGTTCTATCGGAACCACGGCTTCCACGTGCCGAAGTGTGTGGACCGGTAGTGTGTCTGACGATCTTCCCTACCATGCAACATGGTAGAAAGTCGACATCCGTTCCATGGTGACGTGTAATATCGCAGAGAGGCCGTCCGGCATCGCGTCATTTCCAGAAAGTTTATTCATACGGAGATAGATAGGACGTACCTCTGGGGGAACGTGTGTGGTCATGCAGGGAATGGGCGGGGGTAACGGGGAAGAAGGAACCGGGATGAGGGAGAGTGATCCGAGATGTGTTGATATGATGGGAAGAATAGACCGCCTCGTTGCATCGCCTGCGGCTAGCCGGAAAAGACAATTTCACTTGCCGTCCGCTTTTCAACCCGGTTGCTTTCTACCACTCTTCTCTTCCTCCCCGCCAGCGCGCCACACCGACCGTCATCCCCATGGCCCCGCTTTTCTAATCCACCCCTTTCCCAACCCACATACGCCCCATTGCATCCACGACATCTTTCTGTATTCATATTCTTTCGACACTTCACGGCACCTCACGATGAGCAACAACGCCCTTCACGAACGCTTATACCGGGACACCCCGCAACCGACCCAGCCATCTGTATCCGTTCAAGACACTCAAGACTCCATGCCTGATATATCCGAAGGTACGTGTACTAGTTCATTGAATATGCTCGCCATGTTGAACCAACTATTTTTGCAGAATACACTCTTGATTCACCAACCGCGTCGTCCAACACCGTCATGACCGCGTTGCAGATACCCTCCACTATTATTGATATCCTTCCCGGTACCTCAGCACCTCCTACCATCCGCCGCCGCTCTAGTCGTGTCCACCAATGGATAGAGGAGCAGCAGTCTCACCCGGGCTCGATTGCGCCTGAAGATGCTGCCGCGGTTGAACTAGCTGCGGGGCTGTCCCGTCTCACGCTGTCCGGGCAGAGCATGCCCTGCTTCTCAGAGTCCGACACAGGCGACGCGCAGACACTGTCTAGTTATGTGGTTGTGGAAGAGGATGATGAAATCCATAGCCCAGCCACTCCACGGGGGCAGTTGGACGAGGAGGCGGAGGATGTCTTCCTGGTGAGTCGCCCCACGTGATCGTTCTTCCGTGTTTTGACGCCCGTGTCTTCAGTCCCCTCCCATCGCATCTTCGTCCCACCGTTCTTCTCCCGCATTGAATACCTCGGCCAACCAGCGTCCCTATTCAGGTCTCTTCCATGCACCGTCCTCCCTGCGTAACTTCCATCTCTCGCTGTCTCCTGGTCGCCGTCTGTCTGGCACTTCGGGTTCGCGCAACCCCCCATCGTCGCCGAGCGCGCGGCATTCTATCTTCCAGCGTCCTCATACAAGCTCTGGTCATGCACGTGTTCCTAGTTCTGGTTCTGGTGTTTCGGCGACAGGGAGCGCGCAAGATGGTCCTTCCACGCCCCGCTCCTCGCGCTCATACAGCAATTGGAAGCTCAAGCGTCCCAGTGTGTTGGGCGCTTTCGGTGCTGCTTCACCAAGTAAGGCTACCCATCCAGATGACTCTCCAGACGATACCACCTCTCGTCCTAGTTTCTCCTCCACGCGTACCTTTTCATCTGGTACGACCGGCACTTCCGTCGATCTTGCGACCCCGCAGAAGGGATCTCCAGCGTCCGGTTGTCCACCATCGATGTCCCGCCACAAGGCGTCCTCACCATCACTATGGTCCCTACCCAGCGACGCGTCTCACCTGCGCGATCCGCCTGGTTCTGAGTCAGTACTTTCGCTAAGGCCCCCTAGCATCCGTGCGCCATTTGCTCTGAAGACGCATGGCTCAAATTTGCCACACTTGCGCAATGTGCCTAGTGTCCTTGCATCTGGGAACAAGCGCAAAAGGAAGCTCGTCATAAGTGGTATCTCTATGCATGACCAAAGGCGGTATGAGAATGCGAGACGGTGGTGCGAGGTACGGTGATTCCATCTCACTATGGCCGCCATGTCCTGATAGTTTCCTATCTAGTCTTTCGGAGAGGTCAATCAAATTACCCGAATGCCCAATGGCGATCTGCATGTTGACTTTCGTAGGTCAGAAGTTGCCGATACGGTAAGTTTCCTCCTTCAAGTCTTTGACCATTTGGTACTGAACAATATGGATGGGACCAGGTGTGTCGAGTTAACGCCCAAGTTCTAATAGCTGGCGTAGGAAGTGTATCTCTATCCTGGTACACAGGTAAGAGACCGTGATGTGTCATGTAGCTCTGTAAGTCGTGGCTCTCCATATGCGCGCTCGTCTCGTCTGACGTCAGTACAGTATGTACACCTTCCGCCCGCTATACCCCGATACCTTGTGTATATTGTAGTCGACCTTATGACCGCAGAACGATCTTTATGCATCACGACGCGATGATTCTATGTGCCATGCCCGTAAGCAGCCTCACATACTCGCTTCCGCCGAATCTGATCATTTGTCTACCAGCATCCCCATATGCCCATCCTCCCCTGCTGATATCCCCCTCTTGATTCCGCGCTTTGGCGAATCGTTAATAATTTCCTGCATCATACCATCGCCGTTCCCCATTTGTCTCTAGTACATTTTCTGGAGCCTATCATCCGATACCCTACACGCATTTTTGTCATAACCTGCATCGCTTGCTTTCTTTGTAGAATTTGTTTTGATGACTCGAGCTTTCTCATTATAGGTTTAAAAGCTTGCCCCAGTCGTGGTCGTCCGGACAGGACCATGATACATTATACATATGCGCCCCCCATCAGCCCCAGCCATGTTATTGGATGACAGTGATGTCGATGAGCCTCTTCGCCCTCGGAGTGATCTTTGGACGAGAGTGATCTGTAGAAGGCAGCCCGCGCATTTGGCTGCGCCATCTGCTTCCGTTATCAACTGCTACACCTGCCTTATCGGAACCCGTACATACAACGATCCGGCCTTCGATGACGACCATGATGGATGGGCTGGATCGCAACAACCGTGAGACAGGTCTTATGAAGCATGGACACCATGGGTATTGGTATTGCTCTCACTTACAGACTCACGAGCCCTCCTTGTTCCCAAGAGTTTCTAGCACAGCGACATGCCCAGCGCCGGCGCGGGCCAGGACGTGACGTTCAGCGGACCTAAACGTTCCAATGACCAGGAACTCCGCGCAGCCTCTGAGCCTCCCCCACTGATAATCGTAGAAGGCTTCCTAGGCGGACTCGGTGGTGAGATTGTATGGGGAGACTTCAGAGCCTACATACACGCGGAGACGTCACTGCCGACCGGCATCCTGGGACACAAAAGTAGGAAGATCATGTTCGCCAAGTACGTCCCAACTGTGCTTTAGCGGCTATTCTAGATATCCGTTCAACAGAGATGCCACAGCGTCGGCCCAGTGAGCTCTCTCCACGACCGGGCTTGTGAGCTATTCTATGCTATCATGGGAGGAACAGGTACGCTTGCTGATTGTTTCATGTATCCACCGTACTTATTGACACGCGACCGCAGTCGATTATGGCGAGACGCATTCGATGACGCATGGACATGCGCGCTATGGACGCTATCACGCTGAGGGCTTGTACCCAGACTGGTCCATGGAGCACCCGCTGCATCTTCTGGGGCATTCGATTGTGCGTCTGTTTGCCCATATGTCTGCCTCGCCCGTCTCATGACGACATCAGGGCGGAATGACGATCATGACTCTCCAACGGCTGCTGAAGGACCTATTTTTCGGCGATGACTTTCATCCGGATATGATGAAGTCAGTATCCACAGGTACTGATTTCTTCATTGCATTTCCGTCACACCCGGTGGGACTAACGCACCGAGTCAGTCTGTTCCCCCTTCCGTGGCACCCAAGCCGTATACGCCCTCGGCGAGCGCACAAACGCCGCCCCCGCCGTCCGACCTCTCTCCATTGGCTCAGTCTTATCCAAGACCGTCCACCTACTGAGCTATCTCTCGCCCGTTGTATACCCATTCGTAGATCTCCACGCCGACTCGCGCCGCCTCTCATTCCTAGAGACAAGCTTCCCCGCCTTCCTCCGCCAGCTATGGAAGAGCGATTGGGCGGAGAGCAAAGATGCGATACCATATGAAGTCACATTCGCGGCCGCCGATGAGCGAGAAGGCCTTGGCGAGGGTGTCGTCAACACACGCACATTTTACCGGAGCTACGTCGCACGCATGGTATGTCGCGGGGCATATTTCACTGCGCCGGACTCAAATAAAAATATTTCAACAGACAACGCCGGAACTCAGCAGGAACCCGCGCGTCGAAGTACCCACAGCGGACCATATTCCCGCTGTGCCGCTGTACGCCCTCGCGCACAGCATCGGATCGTTCGACTTCTCCGTCCTCGATCCCAGCCCGTCGTTCCTTTCCAAGATGCCTTCGCCGGAGAAGGCCAGCGACGCCATCGACACCGCCACATCGGTTTCTCCGTCCGACCTCGGTGAAGAATACTGGGCGAACGACGGCGTCGTCCCCATCTTTTCGCAGTGGCACCCCTTCGACTGCAGGTACGTGTCATACACAATTGTCTGATGCCCCTACCATCTCATCTCATCCTGCCGCATCATCAGCCGCACTCGCTGCCGACATTACAACTTTGATCCGTTAAGTCCACAGCTCAAGAACGAGCTGGCAGAGGAAGACATTCCTCGGAAGTTGATCGAGCCGGGTATATGGCACGTCCATCGACTCGATCAGGCGCATCACGTCTCCATCATGCCGGTCTGGTTGGGCAGCCAGCGGCAGAAAGATTTTTGGTCTGACTTTGGAAACTGGCTGCGTGAGGTGGACGTCTACGAAAAGCGAAGTTGCGGGACGAACTTAAAATAGCTATATTCTACAAGTTGGTGGACACAAGGAATGTGACGTGTCTAATATCAAAAGAATGATAAGCGTCCTGACGCTGAAGAAGCACATGAACGACGCAAGAGTCGAACATGGTAAAATGCAAGGAACAAAAACAAAGATGTGCAGTCGCGGACCGTGACGAAGGTGGGATAGGTGAATGATGTGAAATATGATGGATGATACGAATGGACGAATGAATGGTATCTTGCACATGATAGGATTATTATTGGTCTAATAGAGATGAAACAGTTATAAGGAGGGACATGCGAGATGCTGATGAAACGAGAAAAGAGCGTGAATTGTAAGTGTAGCAGTGCGACATGAGCCACCAGCCTGAATAATCCTAAGCGCCCCATTGCACAGAGTGACCGGAAGGACGACGAGAGCCGACATACTTGAACCGAGCAGGTGAAGAGTTGCTGGCTTTCACGGCTGAAGAACCATGATCGTCAGACCCGATAGTCCCACGGCCAGCAATATTCCCCATCGACATCGCCGTGTCAGGGGGGAACTGACGCATAGAAGGACTGGGTGTGTCGAGAATGCCGGCATGTGGCCCAAAGGGCTGCGAGCGAGAGACACCATGGTGATGGGCAGAGTGAGGTAAGTCCTTGCGATTGTGGTTGCGGCGCTTGAAGGGAGAGTGTGCCTCAACATGCGGATGATTGTATGGACTCGCTCCTGTGCCGACCAAAGCGCCCATATTCATCGACAAGGTCGGGTTCATGGGCGTCGGGTTGTGGGTCGGTAGTGACCGCATACTTGGGCCGGTCGGCGTTATCTGCTGGTGAGGTGGTACGGAAGGGGCACCGTTAACCTGCGTCGAGTGAGGGTACCAATTTACAGAAGGGCTTCTTGACAGGTTCCCTGCCGCAGGATACGAATGACCCCGCGTCATCATCGGGTGAGGGGCGGGGCCTGCGCTAGGTACATGGTAAAAGGGCGTGAGAGGGTACGACGACCAGGCCCCCGAGGTCGGCGTCGAAGCACTGCACTGTGCATCGCCATCTGGTTGAGGACCGGCTTGAGTCGATGGACTTTGGCCAGAATTGTTTGACATGTACTGATCAAGGGCGTCTTGTGGGTATCTAGGGACAAGACCTTGTTCAGTTTGATAAAAGCCCATAGGCACAAGCGGGGGCTGCTGCTGAATGTCGCCCGACCGCGAGTGCGCTTGTTTCACAGGTTCGACAGGCCCATAGACCGGGGCGTACATCCGGCAAGGTTGACACGGAGCAACCTGATAAGAACCCAATGAGTTTCTATTCAAAGGGCGAAACAAATCTGTTATCTCACTGGATACGCTTGACCTTCCATCCCAGGCTGAGAGCCGTTGTGTTGCATACTCGGAACGATGTAGCCAGGACCATATCCAGGCACGAAAGGAACTGTATACGGATACTGAGCGAACCAAGGGCCTGCGGGATAGAACATTGGATACTGCATAGCAGGGGCGGCCGTCCCGGGAGCCGGAGCAGCGGGTACCGGGATGGAAGCCTGCGGCGCAGGAGTTGCAACAGCAGACGATTGTGACGAAAGCGTGTGAGCCGCCAAAGACGACTCCGGAGTAGGCGTCTTGGGGAAACCGTATTCATTGGACTCATCGCCACAGTTTGTCGGCGTCGTCACTGAATATACATCCGGATTAGCGTTCTGGCTAGGGTCGATCATGAATCCCAGGTCGTTACAGATGCCTGAAGGACGGGGCATAAACTGTCTTGCGGGCCGGCCTCGACTGCTGAATCGCCAAGACCCACGACTAGGCGGATTCTTATCACGGAGTTGAACACGGATATGACGACCATCGTATACATGGTTATGCTGCACGAGGAAAGCGAACGGTCAGAGTGAGGACCAAAGAGATGAATTGCGTATCAATTTCACCTGCTCGATCACAGCTTTCGATGCGGACGTCGCATCACCATAGCGTACAAATGCGAATGCTGACCTTTTGTTAACTAAAGATAGGCAAAGTTAGCATCACGGCATAAATAAATGAGAAGATACTGACTGGGTTTGACAACTTTGATGTCTTCAATGCGGCCATATCCACCGAACACGGACTTCACTTTGTCGTCATTCCAGGCATTGGGACCGTGCATCTCCAGGCCTCCGACGAAGATAGTAGTGGGATCCAACTCTATGTTGTCGCAGACGGATAACTCAGAAACGCCCTTGTTCATCAAGTCCATGTTTTGATCACAGGTGTCCGAGTTCGCAGTCCGCACAGTACGTGGACCTGCGCCGCTATGAATATGTGGAAACGTGAAGTCCGTGGCTTCGGGCGTAATTGGTGTCGCTGCTGACTGGGGTGAAGCCAGAACACTATGGTCGAGACCCGGTTCTACTAATGAAGCGGTAATCGAGGTGCTCGTCTGACCGGTAGACAAAAGCTCTTTCATTTGGGGCATGATGCTCGATGAAATCACAGGAGCGCTGGAGAACGTGGCAGGCAGGGCAGACGCTGTAGTCATGGAATCCGTAAAAGAGAGTCTGCTAGATCGTTAATGCATGAAGATGGTAAGGATAAAAGACGTCTCTACCTGCGCGTTCTCTCTTCGCTTCCTTTCTCGCCTGCGCAGTCTGGCTGCTGAGTAGCACTCCATGTGGTGGCATCATTCCAGCGTCTTCCCAATTGCAGATCCAGGGGTGGGAGGTTATTCTCGTTCGCACAACGCTCTGGACCGCCGTTCTCGACCTGGGAATCCAAAGAGGGGATATGGGACGTGGGTGAGGTAGCAGATAGAGTCGTAGGGGAGATATGGCTAATCGAGTTTGAGTATCGGCGTAAAGAACGCTGTCCAATAGTCTGATTGGCCTCTCCCAAAGCACAGTCGTCAGGTCGAGCTGGATCCTCTGGCGTGTCTTCCTTGCCACTGTTGGACGCAGAAGGGTGCCTGGAAGATATGGACGAACCAATGGTACCGGCTGTCGTGTTGACATCGATGTCCGAGGATAACGTCGAGTATGTCGCCGTCCTCAAATGGCTCGATTTGAATGAAGCGTTGGATGGTCCTGATCGAGCGTGGACAGGCTCTGGTGCCGTTTCAGACGCAGGGTCCTTGTGATCCGGCTGCGACGAATCGAGGGAATGTGATCTTGAACGAATGTAGCTGCCTTGGAAAGACGCTGATAAGTGGGTCATATGAGCCCATGTGACACACAGATGAGGAACGCTTCGCAATGTCTACAAATATAGGTGGGTTGGATAATTGAAGGAAGATAGACGCAGCGCACTCACTGCCAAAGCGGTGACACAATCCTCCCGGTGCTCCCACTTGACCTCCCAGCACCCTGGATCCATGATAGGCGACTTGGGCGTGTCGTGGAGACCAAGGCCGCCTATGTAATCGAACATTAGTGCCATGACATGCAACTTGGAGCTTGGTCCCACGTACACATACCATCTTCGGGTCGATAAGGACGCATGAATTCAACTGGTCCGAAGAACGAAACCAGCCGAAACAAGGTCTATAGAAAGGTAAGATAAGGAGAAGTCCCAAATTTAAGGGTGATTCATCCTACATCGGAGTCATATTGCAGGGGAGAAAAGAACATTTCCACTCCGTCAGGCGTACGGACATTCGCCGCATTGGTACTGAGCTCAATGCCAGCGCCGTTGAGGTTTGAGTCCCTATAGCTGCATGCCTCTTCGTTGTAAAGGATTTTGGGATACCTTCGACCGCATATAGTGAGACCATGCTGGAAAGACACGCCCGATGATACGACTTACTTCGATCCTTGATGTCTAAACAACCTCATCGCACTCGCCGGGTCGAGCTCGATGACGTTGTCCTTTGGCTCCATGTCCTTTGGCTCCATGGACGAATAAAAAGAGAACGACCGTTTCACTGGAGCCAATTGGGTTGGAACCCTGAGGACAAAGACATGAGCATCATTGGACGCAAGAAGCGCAGACCCAGATACTTACCTGTACGAAAGCAGAAGAGTGCGCTGGACACGAGCTTGCTCATAGCGGAGAAACCGGCCCATGAAAGGCTTTGGCGGTTGCCCGTGAAGGGTTCGAACGAGCTGAGCTGCTGAAACAGCATCCTACAACAAGAAGAGCCATTAGACTGCCATCCGCATTAGCACTGAAACGAACCTCGCATTGGACAAAGGCGCATACACCGCCTCGGGCATCACGGATGACCTTGATATTTTTTACCACTGCGTGAACAGAGAGGTGCTCGGACAGACGACGACTCAATTCGTGGTAGTCAACATGGGTAGGGAGGCTGGATAAGACAGGTTGCTGAGCAACCCTAAAAAAAGAACAAAATCGAATAACAAATCGAACCTGCCCACGAAGACACTAGCGTCGTGACTGTCCTTTTCTTCCTTCTTCCTGGAGTTAGGAGACGGATACGAGTTAGTGTCAGATGGTTGGTCTGTGGTGCCGCCTAGGGCAGCGGTAGATAAGTTGTGAGAGATCTGCGACTGGGGCGGAGGGATGGAGGAAGAGAGAGAATCAAAACGGGTTCCCCAAGAGCGAGGTCTGAGTGGTGCTTTGTGAGCTGGCATGGGGTCGGAATAGAAGCAAGAGGAGGATAGTAAAGCGAGATGAAGGTAAGAGGAGAGGAAGAAGGTAAAGAGAACGAGGCGAACGCTGGAATGGACCGCTGGAATGATTGGATCATCTGCAATGCATTCGGCGAGAGGATGCAGACGCGTACGCCGCGATGATCTCATGCCTATCCTGCAGCAACCCCAGAGCCTCGTGCTACGTCAACTCTCGTAAATGCACTCACCTTTTCAGACATCAGCATGCCGTTTTCTGACTGCGTGATTACCACTTGATCTGTCGTGATGAAACAAATGCAATATCTGTCCGATCACATCTGTTGGTTGAAAGTCACCTTCCAGCTCTTGTCGCTTCCACCATACATGCCATGCCTCCTCTGCACAAACGCTCCTCCCCAAGCATTCAACTGGAAGAGCTCATACCGTTGACGGGTCCTGTCGCCCTCGAAAGTCATGCCGACAAGCGCGGCGTGCCGAGGATTTGCGCCCTAGGACAAGGCTGCAAATCGCGGCGTGACGTTTATGAATTCACAGAGGCTCTGGATAGTAAGGCAGAGAAGCACACGGATGCCCTGCCAACGGTCGATGCGCGTCGCAGAGCCACAAAGCTGGCCCATCGCAGCCAGGACTGACTCTTTTGAGTTGCGAGAGGGCACGGCACCCTGAAAGCAAACAGGCTAGAAGAACTGTCAGAGATGCCGATACATCTGCGTGAATCATGCGCACCTCGCTCGATACGTCTTCATTGCCTCTTCAAATGGAGTTCATTTTCAACATCCAGAAACGTTGACCACGCTGGTGCAGGCCGCCAATGCCGTATCATGGTGAACCTCAGGAAATTACGTTCGTCCGTCATGCTGTTTCCCCGCTTTGCTCGTCCTTTAGACACGCCTTCGATAAATCCCGATATAAGTCGAACTAATCAGGCAATCATATGCCTTCGTCTGGACGTGAAGTGAAGCGTACATGAAGTCTCCACATGGATCCGTGAGCTCACCCGCCGGGTCCTACATGAATTGCCCTCAATTTATCCACGATCCTGCTTCTGGTGGGACAATAAATGTTTGTGAGGTGAGAGATGTGTAACATATGAATTCTGTCATGCTGAAGATCGATAGGATTCAACGAGACGACCTGCTCGAAGGAGCTCGAAGGAATCGCGCAGAGATCGGTGACGGGACCGAGACGGCGGCGGCGGCCCGGCCCGGCCCAGCCACCGACGCCGAGCTTCGAACGCTGATCGCCTCGCCGGAGCAACGCCGAACTTCGTCCTCTGCAGTCACCACGCTGCTAACCTCCGCTCTTTCTGCCTCTTCGCTTGTCTCGCATTCCTCGTCAAAATGTCCGACGACGGCTATGGTGGTGGCGGTGCGGGCGATGATTACGACTACGGCGGGCCAGAATACACCGAGGAGGCCTTTGTGCGTTCACACCGTCCTCACGGATCTTCTTCGCCCGCTCATTTTCCCGTTTGTCACGCAGGATGAGGGCTATGATTTGCTCGCGGAAGGCGGAGAAGGTGCGGAGGGTGCTGCTGAGGGTGCGGGAGAGGAAGGCATGGAAGTCAATGGTGTGGAGGGACTGAATGGCGTCGCAGAGGACCGCGAAATGGTGAATGGGGATGTGACGCCCCAGGAGGCACCGACACCCGCGGCAGGTTTGGTGGGGGAGCGACAGCCGAACAAAGACAGGATCACGACCCCGTACTTGACGAAATACGAGCGGGCGAGAATATTGGGGACGAGAGCGCTGCAAATAAGGTGCGCCACCACATTGTCTGTGGACGACCTTTTCATGTTCTGATGGTTTGTCTAGCATGAACGCGCCCATACTTGTTCCATTGGACGGTGAGACGGACGCGCTTCAGATTGCCATCAAGGAACTTTCGCAGCGCAAAATCCCCCTCATCATCCGACGCTATCTTCCAGATGGAAGCTTCGAGGATTGGAGCGTGTCGGAGCTTATCAGCGATTGAGGCCATCTTTTCGAGTTTCCGGGTTTGTTGGATTACTTACACCATCTGTTCTCCTGTTGTTTTCATACCTGCTACATTTCCTCACCGCGCAGTCCGGCTAGCAGACCGAAATGAAGACTCTAGCACGTCTTGCTGATTGATGTGTAGAAAAATTACACTATGCCTCGAGTATATTACCTGGTCCATGATGGTGTCGCCAGAAACCGCAATATGTTACAATAAATTCAATGCAATGACCACAACTGTTCGCTTAGGAGAATATGTCCACCTCCGCCTCTACAGGTTTCCGCCGTGCCTGCCGCGACTGTGGTCGAGACGGGATGACGACCTCCGCCTTGCACTTCCCCTTCCCCTTGCTCCCCGACCTGCGCAGCGCTTTCGCCCTCGGAGGAGGATGCTCCGCGTGGTCCGTCTCATCGTCCGTCTCCCTGGCTCTGCTGTTCGTGGCATTGCCGAAGAGCATGCCTCGCTCTTCCAGCACGATGTTGCTACCGGAAGAATCGTGCTTCTTCGGCGGACTGCATTCAACATCGGAATAGTGGGAGAGGGATTTTCGCCGCTTGCTGGGGGATGGTGGTGGGATTTTGATGGTAAGCGGGGCATTCAAGATGTCATCGTCTAAAGGAGGCACATTTTCCATGCCCGGAGCTAGAGGCTTCTTGCCTGTGAAGAGAAGATGCCGTCAGAATAATTGTAACTGAACACCGCAACAACAATTACCTTTGCCTTTGTCCCCGGTCTCTTTCACGCTTTTAAACAGGCCGCCTTCCCCGCTCCCCGTCGCGACGAGTGTCTGCTGAGTCTCCCAGTCCGCGGGCCGCATCTTCCTCCAGTCATCCAGCACCTTGTCCGTCCAGAGATCACTCTCTCCCTCCACGTAATAATCAATGATGCCGTTCCACTCGCTTCCAGGCGGCGTCTTGTTCACAAAGATCACCTTTCCCACCCAGCTCTTCGCATTCGAAGGCGTGGGTGGCCCGGTGACAGGCGCAGCGGCGTGCACCGCCTTCGCGAAGTCCTTCACGAGTTTCTTGAGCCCGTGCACCTTGAGCGACGTACCCATGATGATGAGCATGTCCGGTTTCTTCGATACGTCAGCCGTTTGGATGGTCCCGATCTCGTCGCCGAGCGGATGCGGCTCGTCATACAGCACGATCGCAGGGCGCAGGGTGCCGATGCGGAGGGCGCGCGCGGCGCGCGCCTGCCGGGCGGCGGCTGCAGGGACGCATGTCAGCCGCCAGCGAACGGGCCCCAGGGGCATCGGCGAAAATCGACGTACAGCGCGTTGAGCAGTCCGTGCAGTCGGGCGCGAGACCCTGGTCGAAGAGCTGCAGATACTCCTCCGTGCAGGGCAGATCGGCGGAGCAGAGCGTACACCGCACGCGGTGGATGTCGCCGTGGAGCTGCACGTTCCGGACCTCCTTTACCTTAAGCTTCGACTTCCCCTTGACGCAAGCCTTCGCGTCTTGGCTAGAGCATCCCAACAGACCAGCGCGCTCCTCCAGACCGTCTATATTTTGCGTGTAGGATCGCAGCAATTTTTTCTTCGTGTCCAGGGTTTTGATGAAGTGGTGCGTTGGTGACGGGGTGGCATTGTCAATGGATTGTTTAAGCTGGGAGATGAAAGTGTAGAACACGGATGTAGATGTCGTATTCCTGAACAGCGAGGAGTCAAACAGGTCGCGACCCTTCAGCACGACGTCCGGGTATTGCTTCTTCACAAGCGCATACAATCCATCACCAGAACGGAAATCCTGGATTAAAAGTTATCAGCGTTAAACACGTCACGCGAAACATATCATCCTACAGGGATACCGCATGAACAGGATATTCCAGCACCTGTGACGACAACGATGCGCTTGCTCTTCGCCACAGCCAGCGAGAGGCTGGATAGGGTCCTACGGGTGGCAGCATCGTAGGTCAATGCCTCTAGGTCTAGTTTGGCGACCATGGCGTTATAAAATGATCTGAATGGCGACTGTATCGGCGACCCGGCCCTGCAGCGAGAGGGACGGAGGAGGGAGGGGTCCAAGACAGGGTGGACCGAACAAGTTCTCGCTAAAGGACGCAGCACGGTCAACGGGCTCGCGTCGCGTTCTTCCTCACGTGCTTCTTGTTGACTGCCCGGTCGCGTCTCGTGGTCTCCGGCGCGTACGCGTGTCGAGCGCGTTCTCTGTCCTTGTGTTCAACGCGTGGCGTGCCGACGTTTAGATCCACGTCGAGAAAGTTGGTGGAGGTTATAAGCCAGCCGCAAGATCGTCTAACGTCTCAAGCATAAGGGTTCCGTTTCCGAAACAGCCCCACCACAATATGATCATCAGGCTGTACGTATACAGTCCGAGACAATTTTACAACAGCCACTATCACAGCAAGAGTACATGATGCAGGTTGTTCTCTACAACTCATCGCGGACCTCTCGAACCGACTTCGGCGAACGCTCGTAGTAATGGATGCCAGTCGCATTGCAACTGCTCTTTGTAGTCGAATCCACGGGCTTGAAACGACCGAATTGCTCCTACGCCCAACGTGAGCATAATATCAAACACTATATGCATATGAACGCGTACCGTGCCCGACACGTGGTTAAAGTACCAGACCTCCTGAAGAACGGTGCCGTTGTGGCCGCAGCCAAGGTAAGGAATCGCGCCGCTCTGTGCCTTCAGAGCGGTTTGGAACTGGCTCAGGCTGTAGGTCGTCTTGTTTGATGGCGTGATGCCAGAGCTGAGATGGCTATGTGAGGAAACGGAAAAGAAAGAATTCATATCGACGACATACGCAGCGAGCATTGTCCAGGTGGGGAACATGTGGAAAGCACGGACGACAGCATCGTAGAAGTCAACGACGTCCTGGTGTTTCTTGTAGCCAGGACCGTAACAAGCGACGTCAAAAGTCGAAGTGCATGTTGCATGCTTCGAGAACTGTGAAACCTCTGCTCAGGACGATGCCTGTATTGCGAGATGTCAAAGATGTTACCTCGTGGGCCCAGAAGGAAGCACTTGGTGAACCCTGGCTGACCCAGTACTTGTTCACTGCGAACATATTTCTAGTCAGGTACCAGGGAAAACGAAGAGGACGCGTACTGAAGTCCAGCAGATCCTTGCGTCCAAACTTCTTGATGAAGGTATCAACGCCAGGACCACGATATGCAGGCACCGTTTTGTCATCGGGGGCGGGATCATACTGCCTCGACGGGTCACAGTACTGTTCAAAGGAGCTGGCAGACAACACCGTCAATCGAACTGATAGAAAATTTAGAAAGGGTCGACGTACCCATCGCAATTGTCGGGCCACAAGCCATGAATCGTCCAACTGTCTTTTGGCAGAAGCTGGCCCTTCTTCTCAAAACCGGTGTAGGTATCCCAGAACTGAGTCTGCAGAACGAGCCCTCCTGGAGTCGGCGAACAGCAGATGTTCTTGATGGTCGTGGTGTTCTCGCATGAATACTCCAGAGGCTCGTCGGCACATGCTGCGATCTTCGGGAAGGTGTCGGGCAATCCGGGAACTGGAGGCGCCCAGCCAGCGTAGACAGTGGAAGCCACAGCGAGAACAACGAAGGAACACAGAGCAACCATTTTGAAACTTGCCTATGGGACTGCTGACGTACCGGGGGGAAGAAGCCTCGTCTGCGCCGTCGTCGAGACTGACCCCATGTTGCTTTTATCCACGGGGCGACTTTTCCTAGCCATGCGATCTACAAACTTGTCGAAGTAGCGCCATCAAAGGATCATTTATTGGCGGGCCCTGAGCGTTGTTGCCTACGGAGATAACACGGAAGACGATTGGCAGCTTGCCACGGCCAGACATCATCGACAGCCGTCACGGTTCACGCACGTTTTCAATAAATTCGGGGAGTTGAGGTGACATCGATCTACGCGGCCTTATAGATGAAAATCTTGTCCACGTTTGCGATCTTGTCGGGGAGGAACATGTGCAGTCGCCAATGGAGGTTGCAGTCATAGTGTGCCCGGTTTGATGAGGCGCAAAGTTCGCGCTAGGTGTCACAAAAGCAAACACAAGTCCTTGACAAGTCCTGTCATCCACATCGTCAAGCGTCAACCTGTCAACCTCCAAGTCAGAAGGGAATAGCCAAACTAACCCTGCGGGACGTATGGTACAGTACCTCGTGGAATCGTCGTGATTGGCTCAATGATACTGGTGGCGAGCCAGCTGATAACTGAAGGCTATGCAGCCGTTGCAATACGATGCGTACGACGCTGAGACCTCTGCTCACTTATTTCTGCACTGCATATGCGACTAGCACGGAGAACGTGCGAGGGCTATTTAGGATCATAGTAAATGTCCCTTCAGTAATTGGTCCTGACATAGTTGGCAAAGCTGAAGGGCAAGCACATACTCGAAGCTACTAGCGATGTACATCGTCGGAAGCAATCACGCGCACTTTCCATCTCCCATTCGTTGTCCACTTAATTCTCCCTCTCCCAACGCTTGTAGAGCTTGAATGCCCTCCTCTCGTAGCCAATCACCCAGTTCTCCATCACCTTCGTCCTCCAGGGCGTATTCAACGCTGCCTTGTACTCCTCGATCTCCGGCAACCCTTCAAAGGAGACCCATTCATGCACAGCCATGTGCTTGTGCGCCGGCTTCTTTGGTGCCTCCGTCCCAAGACTCCCAGAGTCCTTGAGCACGAACCTGCGGCTTCTGATCCACCCCTGGGTCTTGGCTAACAGCGGTATGTGCTCCTCGTCGTACCACCGATTGAAATCCTCCTCTCCCTCCGGCTTGACATCGATCGACACAATGGCGACAAATGGCGCTGTCTTGCTGGGATCGTAGAGGGCAGATGGTGGGTGGATGGGATTTCCCGTATGTCCTGCGATCCAGAGTCTGCACCCTCGACAGGATATCCTTCTCCCTGTCGCTGCGTGTCTCCGCCAGTTGGCTGTACGGTGGGACGAGCGTCTCCTCGTAAGACTCGAGATCGTACGTCGCCCCCCACGTAGGCTCTAATCCGTCGACTTGTTCCCATCGGGCCCACGATGAGAAAGCGGGGGTGTTTACTCGTAGAGGAACATGCTCGTTATCATACCAGTCGTGGAACTCCGCCTCGGAGACGGCGGGACCAGGTTCTGAGACGACGTAGAGAAAAGCCTTGGGGTCTGCCATGACTGATCAGACTGAGGATGGTGGTGAGAGTTGGTCTTAAGGAAGGCGGTCATCCGGTCCCGTATAATTATATCACACCGTCGCGGGAGCGGATTGCGTCGAGACGATGCACCAATCACATGTTGGAGGTATGTAGGAACGTCAGCTTGTACGTTTTGCTCAAAGTGATCGTCAGCTGAGATATTGGGAACAGGGCTAATCCAGCAACCCATTCCCGTGGGGACCGTAACGGGCCGCATACAGTTGAAAGTATAGTCCGACTCGGACTTCCTTCAATTGATTCAAAAATCAGTGCATGTCATCTAACTGCTGAACGAGTATTTCGCGCATGTGCAAGTAAGTATGTATCACGTCAATAATTGATATACTACGACTAACTTCATACACAGGCAAGCTGCACAGTACACATTCGAAGCCAATGCCATACGTCGTTCATGATCAAGTCGGAAGCAATTACGAGTACGAACGCCCTCTTCTCATGGTCCATCGCCCAATTCTCCATCACTTTCGTCCTCCAGGGTGTATTCATCGCCGCTTTGTACTCCTCGGTCTCTGACAACCCTTCGAGAGAGACCCATTCATGCACAGCCAAGTATTTGTTGGCAGGCTTCTTCTCCGTCTCAAGACTGTCTGAGACCTTCAGTACGAACCTCCGACTTCTGGTCCACCCCTTGATCTTGGCTAACAACGGTATGTGTTCCTCATCGTACCACCGGTTGTACTCCTCCTCGCCCTCAGGCTTGACGCCGGCCGATACCGTGACGATAAACGGCGTAGTCTTGTTGGGATTATAGAGGGCGGACGGAGGGTGGATGGGATTTCTGCGGAGTGCCTCATATCCTACGATCGAGGATTTGCACTTTCGTATGAGGTCCTTCTCCTGGTCGCTCCATGTTCCATCGAGTTGACTGTACGATGGGACGAGGATCGCCTTGTAAGACTCGAGGTCGTAGATCGCTCCCCATGTGGGCGTTAGTACGTCGGCTTGCTCCCATCAGGCCCATGACGAGAACATCGGGGTGTTAACAAGCGAAGGGGCGTGCACGTTGTTGTACCACTCGTGGAACTCTGCCTCGGGGGCGGCAAGCCCAGGCTCTGAGACGACAGGGCTTTGGGGTCTGCCATGACTGATGAGACTGGACGGTTGAGAGTGTCGCTCTTAAGCAAGACGGCCATGCAATACCTTGCAATTATATCACATCGTCGCGCAATCCAGGATGGATTGCGTTGAGACGGCGTACCAATGATACAGGTGTATAATCGACTAATCATCAGCTGAGTTGTTGACTCAGGCAGTGCAGTTCCATGACGGCAGCGACAGGCCGCGTTCGCTGATAGTTGGAAGCATAGCGCAATGAAGCCTTTGATTGGCCCGAAAAACAGTGTCTGATGAGTACAGTAACAGCTACATGGACATTTCGTGAGCCACAGAGCAAAGGGTCAAAGCCAGAGGTCGGGCATGCCAGACAGGAAGCGAGATGGAAGCGAAGCACGGAGGCGGAGCAAAACTGCAGCACGGGGAGATCGGTACAGTCCAGAACACCAGACGGGGAGAGATTTTGGTGGCCAGCGATAGAGAAGATGGGAAAGGCGAAGCAAGACAGCATCAAACGTCAGCCCAGCCTCCTTCGTCGAGTTTATAGGATGCCTCCGATTCTGGCTTGTCGGGACTGTCCACGAGCTTGGCAACACGTTCCTCAGCACGTCCTGGATGAATATGTCAGATATCAATGTTTTGAATAGACACACGGTGCTGAGTCCTTAAAACGGCAAGGCTCTATGGTCACCTTTACGAAGGAACATCCGAGTTGCGGATGCATGGGATAATATGTGACCGCCGATAGGCTTCAGTGCACCGCCAGCAACGAAGGTCATCGTTGCTCCAGGATCCGCTGAAGATGGCATCGGAGAAGTTAGCTCGTTGCAGATCAAAGCAAACCGAGGGGAACATGCATTGGACTTGGTTGGTCATCAGAATGGCAACCTGGACGAGAAACCGCGCTTGGTATTAGCTCTTGGAAAAGGAAGATGAAAACAAACGTTGAACTCTTCGGATAATTTAGAGAGCTTAGACAGCATCTGAACAAGTTCGATGGCGTCAATGCAATAATATTCCAAGCGAGATAGCGACGTACTTGACCAAGCTTGGAGAAACAATTCGTCAGAGCATAGGGATTCGTAAGGTAGGTCTCTTACCTTCTGCTGCCTTTCACTGAGTTCACCACGTCCAGAGAAGTCCACACGGAAGAGCGCCATGATACTGTCAACAATCTGGTTGGAATGTCAGCTATGATATTTAAGATACCACTACCTGAAGCCTAATCCCCAACACTTACCAGCAGCCGGAAATCCTTGTCCTCAGCAAACCTCATTGAGCACTCGTTGATGAGTTCCATCTAATCAATTATCAGCCAGAGCGCCAGTGATTTGTACCAAGCTGCAGACCTGATGCTCGCTATTGTGTGCGCGAGCTGGACGTACTAGGTTATGATCGACGTCCAGGGAATTTGCCAAAAGCACCGACCGTAAAGAATATTTTCCAAGGCCATGTCGGAATTTACCCCAAAGCGCTCTGCAATAGACTTGATGCGATCCGGCCGGAACGTCCCTGCAAAAAGTGTTAGAGCAACGATTGAAGTAAAGTTCCCGGCCTACCCTCGGTGTCGATATATGCGACCTAGTAGCATTCATATGCGTGAGCATGACAAAAGGATGTCAATGATGCAGATAGGTACCTTGCCAGAAGCCCCGCCGAGTTCCGCGGGCAACTGAGCGACAACACTCATTGTATGCGCCAGCTGGGTTTTTCCAGTCCGATATTCGCCGTAGACTGCAGACACTTAACAACCGATGAAACATCTGTCATGACGACGACGAACCTTCCGTGATGGACTGCGACATAAGTCCACCTAAGGGAGACTCTGAGATTATTCGCACAAGACCGGAAGTCAAAAGTCTCGTACCGCCGAGCATAGCATCAACCGATTTACTGCCAGTGCTGATGTTTATGACTCGCTTGCGCTTGTCCTGCATCTCAAGGCCGGTAGCAAAGGACGATCCCTGGGGGGGGGGGGGGGAATGTCCACAATCTGAGATCGGGATAACGCTCAATAGCTCCAGTCGGACTCACGAGAATCTTGTGGGCCGCTTCCTATCCAATACATTAAGTTCAAGCTGAGACGTAGCGATTGTGAAAGGCTCACTTTGATTTTCTCAACCTTCGCCTCTGACATGCCCTTCGGATATAATGATGATCAACCAGCCCATAAGACGTATGAGACCTGGATACATACCTTGATCTTCAACATTTGCCTTCTAGTCGTCATGTTAACGCCGGAGACTGTGTTTATCGCAGAGGCCTGACTTTCATTTGTCAGCTCAGGCATATGACCTCACCATGCAAGATCGTGACCTTAAGCTTGAGGATGTCTTGCACGTTGATCCCCTGCCCTTGTGTCAGAAGAAGATAATTGGCGCATATATGCGCCTTTTGGACGAAAAAAAACGTACATGCTGCTGAAGCTCGTCAACTGAATCAAAGTATGGTGCCTGCGTTAATCAGCAAAAGTCGGTTCCTGTATGCTTGTCATTGATGGGTTGAGCACTCACATCGTCGAACTCGTCTGCAGGCGGGCTCGCTGGTCGAGAGGGAGGCGCCATGCTCTGAGAAGGCGTGCGGCGAACCATAGCTGTTGTGCAGTACAAGACCGAGAGCGAGAGTAACCTGTGGTGATTGAGTGGGCTCCGGTTTGCCTTGCTACTGTGCTGCCTGTCGAGATGGTGGTCAAGTGGAGAGAATCGTTTGACAAGAACCGCGACAAGTGGTAAACGCGATCCCGTGATTGGTACTCAATCTCGTCCTCTCCCAGAGTCATGGCCTCTTATTTTCATTTTGAAGAAAGCTTCTTATCCCCCAGAAATGCAGGCTCATCTTGTTGGAATATCGGCCGTCACTCAGTGCAGCGTCGTCAAAAATTGAGGGGATTAAAAAAAGACTTTCTTCTGTTTCTTTTATGCCAAGAGCGTGGATTGAACACGCGACCTCCAGAATGCTTCTTCACTTCAGTCTGTTGCTCTCCCAGCTGAGCTATCTCGGCGACACTATCTAAACGGACGATAATTCACTCGACCAATATTGCTTATTGTCCCAGAAAATACAAATAAGTAACTTAGCAAGATGCAAGCGACGTATTGATGTGTTGCTTGAATGATGCAAATACCACACAAACGGCGAAGATGAAGAACAACTTGCAACGAAAAATCGTACATTACTACAAAAAACCAAACTTTTCTCAATCCCAGTCTCCGTCTATTGTGCCCAAAACCTCTACGTCTACGTCCTCCTTTTTCTTCCGCGCTTGTTTCTTCCGAACTTCGGGGCTTACAGGGCGCTCAACAGCAGTAGCGGCAGAACCCGAGGGGCCCTTGTTCCCGTTAGCTGCGCTCGCACCTAATTCATCTCCAGGACCTGGCGTGCGACTTTGTTTTGGAACCGCATCTGGTGACTGGGCTTCTCCAGCGGCCTGGCCAACCAGCTGACCCATGTTCGGTGGTGTACGAGCACGGATGATGGGCGCTGGTCCAGAAAAGTCCTTCCCAGTCATCCGGGAAAGCGTTTGCATGTCTTTGGGACAACAAGGCGGTTAAAATTGTTCCAATTAGCCGACAGAAAGACGACTGTACCGTATGGAGATCGATTTTTGAGACAGTAATCGATTCGATTTGGATTTTTCTTGTCTTCAATCTTGAACTTATTCTTGCAGGACTTGCGATCGCGGCCAGGGAGGACATACGAAATCAGCTCATAATTTTCCCCAAACTGCGAGAGAGCCTGTAAGGTGACAGTTAGTATAATATAAGATCCACACAATGACGCAACGCACATCGAAGAACAGTTCAGTCTCCTCTGCGCTCCAACGCGAACCTCTGAACTTCTTGCCGTAAGTTGCAGAGTTAACAAATTTCGTTGTATCTGACTCTTCGATGTGAGTGTAACTCTCGGTCTCCTGATCTTCTCCGCGGTCCACGAAGAGCGATTCTTCATCAACTATGGTCTCTCCACTGGGCCCTATACGAATCTGCACATTGAAGCGACTGGTTGCGACAGACTCGGTGTAGTCAAAGCCATCACGGGTCCTTTCTCCGCCGACGTCGCCAGTTTGATTCTGGGCTTCCGACGGATGCGATGGTGAAACCGCTCGAGATGGAGTTGTCGAGGGTCCTGCCGCGGCGTTCTCAGGGACAGATTGAGACGAGAGGGCCGCATCCACATCCTCCTCGTTGCGACCATATTTCTTTGCTTCCATGAGTATTCGCATACGCGCACGTTTCTCTCTATTGGTCTTTTTCCATGCGGCATGATTGCTGAGAATCTGTGCTGCCTTGCTGCTGATACGACCCTGTCCAGTATCATCGCAAAGCGTGGCCATCGTCACCACGGTAGGATCCAACTCTTCTCCGGGATCGGCGTCTGGGTCAAAGACGGGAACAGACGGTGCACGCGACCGGCGCGGCGTCTTGGACCTGCGTTTCCGCTTGGAGCTTGTGTCGGACACCTCCTCGTCCAGCTCAGAGTCATTCACCGCAGCCTTTTGTTTTCGCCTCCTCTTCGGAGTATTCCCTGAAGACGAAACAACGTCATGACTAAAATTGGCAGATCCGTCGGCGGCTCGCTTCCTTGTGATGCGTTTCAATCGCCCATTGTCTGCTGCGTGGGCCGGGCTGTTTTGTGCTACAGCGCTTATATTGTCGTGAACGGCCGTTCGTTGGGATTGAGAGGGTGTTATGGGATTTCCGGGCTGTGGGTCGAGCGGCAGAGCAGAATTCATCGACATGGTATTAGACCCACTAGACATAGATGCTAAACCAGCCTGAACTCCCCGTTCAACAATTGCCGAAAAATCAAAGGGTAGATGATCATCGCTGCTTGCGGTATGGAGGCCAGGCGGAAACGGCGGACTTGCCCAGGGCACGTGGCCGTCGGTTGACACAGACGTCGGTCCTGCCATAGGTTGGACTGGGGTAAGGGCACGCGGAGCAGCAACTAGCACGGTGGACCCGCTGACATTACGAGTGGCGGATGAGATTACAGTTGATAATGTCGCCTGAGATGGCTGTGGAAGGACCGGGGGCGGCACAGAAGCCAGTTGCGTAGACGAAGTTTCAAGGCGAGTAGATGGAGGGAGAGCTCCAGCTCTCGAGGGCTTGATTACATTGGACACGACACGGGAGCTTTGAGACAAGCCCGAGGCTGGTCCTCCTTCCTGAGAGGCGGCCGGCTGGCTCTGTGAACGTGGGGTAGATAGTGGAGGCGGAGGCATTACTGAAGAAGGCGGCGCAGGTGTGAGAGTCCCTCTGGCCCTGTCAGAATGCCCCGATGAATTCTGTGCATCTGGTGTTACTGATACTCTTTTGGCAAAATCACCCGCAGGACGGGATCTAGCCTTCGCCACAGGCTTGAAGATAGTACCTCCTTTCTCTGTGTACGAGTTTTAGCTAATGGGTTGGTTGCGATTAAAATTATACACTCACGAACGCGTGTAGACATGTTATAGGCGTTTTTGCAGGACTTTCTTGACCTGCAGATATCAGGACGTGCCTAATCGAAGAACACGAAGAAGCGCCGAAGGCTGAAGCAGACGACGCAGTTGAGCAAACAACCGTAAACAACCCCAGAGCCGCCTTATCCCGCGGGCGGTGGTGGCCCTCGGGTCTTGCTCCTGGGGTACAAAATTGATTTGATTATCTTCCAATGCTCCGAGCGCAGGATTTGCCAGTTGGACCTAAACCAGGATGGGAGCTAGAGGTCGAGCAGACTGATGAGGACGACGCATCTGAGCCGAAGAGCGTAGCAGACAGGTACGCCTGCCTGCCTCCTGTGCAGCTAAGCAGAGACTGACCCCATAATTCAGTTTGGTCGTTGCAAATTCTTTGAAGCAATGTGTGCCGTACACTCTGAAGTACCATAAATCTAACTGTTGACACCACGAATTTATAGCGCGATTGAACTGGCTTTCGTCCACGTTCCCAAAATTCTCGAGCAAGGCTAGGGGAGGAAAGACGTCCGACGCAACTCCCCCTCCTCATACTATCCGTACATTGGGCAAATGCGACCTAGTGATTGGCCCACATATCTTCACTGGGACCACTTTGCATGAAGTTCATTACTTGCCTGCTGTGCCTCAGACTCCCACTCGACCAGTCCCTGTCACCCCAGCAGCGGCTCCTAGTACGTGGTCGGCGCCGGCGCCAATGCCTTACAGTATCAGTGCGCATGGACAGTATGGCCAGTATTCCTACGGCAACCCTCCTTTACCAGCCTCTTCGCCCACCGATAAGCCGAAGGTTCCGAGTCCTCCATCCGCATTCGCCCCTGCCTTTGGGGATGCCACGATTTCACAGGAACTCATCGCTCAAGTTAATACGGCGGCAGTCTCAAATCCAATTCTTGCCAGGCACCTTCAGCTGGCTGCGGCAGGCGCGGCCACTCCAGAGCAGTTGAAGACACTGGGCGTGCTCATTCAATCTTTGGCGGCGGGACCCAGTGTTGTCCCACCACCCCAGCCCAGTGCGCCTGCGAGTTCGTACCATCCAACGCCATCGAAACCAGCCACCCAACCTCAGAGCCCTCAGACCTCCAGGCCGCAATCGTTAACGCCATCGGCTTCTGCCACACCAGGACCACACCCAAGTTACTCTTATCAAGCATATAATTATGCCCCTACGCAAGGTTATGTCGCACAGCCTCCGACGTTTCCAACCAGAGAATTTGATATTATCCTAGAGCTTCCCGAGAAACCGCATGATCGTTGGCTCATCCCTCGGGGACCCGTGATTTTAGAAAGGGTGCCGGAGACCGGTACTATCAGTGAGATTTGCCTTTCAAGTGCTATCCCCTTTCCGAAAGTGGACTACCTGTCTTCCGGGAAACCACCTACGCAAGAAGCGGGCTTTGCTACTGGAGAGGGCGAGGAGACTGCAACTCCACAGGAGGTCGTAACTTTACGAATCACCAGGGCTCATCCGACCATTTGGGACAGCTTGTTGCGTTGGGTAGGCGGTGCGGAGAAGATCGAAGAGAATAGAAAAAAGCTCAGCGAAATTGTGAGTGCTCACTCCGCGTCTGTGAATACAACCTATCAATCACTTTCCACAGAAAGCACCTGACCGAGTATTTCTGCAATATCAAGTGGCGGACAGCGACCTGCTTGCACAACTTAAGGCCGTAAGTCATCGTTTGAATAATCACTGTAGAGTGTATCTCAACCCTGCGTCAGGCTTCCGCACTTCCCTACAGCATGAAGTCCATCAAGCCTGCGTACGGCGACAAACCAAAACCCAAACGTAGAGCGCCACGCAAGGCCCCCGCCCCAGCAGAAGACGCACCTCAACCGAAACGAAGAAAATCAAGCCAAGCGAAGCAGAAGAACGTTGCTCCTCCAAGGAAGATTGCGTGCCTGACTTGTGGGCAAACGGATGTCCCTCTTATGCTGGGAGGTCGTAAGTCTATGCTTTGATTATCGCTAGTCTTGATGTATTTATAAAAACGTCCTCAGGATTCTGTCGCTCATGCGTTGACGCTGGCAAGACGCAGGGCATCACTTACACACCTAACCACAGCGCAGACCTCAATAGCGTTGGTCCTCCTGTTAACACCTTCGTACCTCCGGCACCTCCACCTACATCTGTATCACAAGCAGCTTCGCACGTGTCGAATGAGAAGCATTTGCCCTCGCAGCCTTCAAGTTTGACGCAGTCAACAGATGCACTTGCACCTTCGATACTATCCCAGCCTCCCCCCGAGGCTAACACCACGTGAACCTATATCCTTAGTCCCTCAGATTATAGTAAAATGTATGTGAAATAATGATAATAGTGCGAGATGAGCAAGGGAGTGTGCGAAAGCGGATAGAAAATTAAATATACGATCAGTGAACGACCCTCACGGCCCAACCCATCCACCATCCTACTACCAACATCTGGGTTATCACGATACATAGCTCGATAAGCACGGCGATCCATTGTGCGACGGCTGCAGCGGAGAAGAAAGGGAAAATGAACCACCACAGTCCACTGTTCGCAAAGAAGCGCAGTCTGTTTAAAGAGCAGAAGAAGGTAGCCGCACGGAATTGGAGAACGAGGATGGCCACCGTGGTGAAGAAAAACACAAGAAGGCCAATCCAGTGACGAAAAGAGCGCCTAGGTAACGACTTGATAGGATACCAATCGTCCTCGCCCGTGAATTCGTTTCGATACCAGGGTACGATGAGGAAATCTTGGACATCGATACCGATGACTTTGCCGTAGATCCTCCAGAAAGGCGTCACTGTGTCAAGTAGGAAGGTCAACGCGTCCATTCCGAACTCCCATAATTGCTGGTAATGGTCTTTATAGCTCTCTTCCAGAGCAACAATTTGTGAAAGCTTCCAACGTAGCTCACTTAGCCAATGAGTATGATCGTAGTGGAATTACGCACCTCGGGATAGACTGAAGATACATGGCTTAACGTCTCGTTGAATTGGGCCTTCACAGACGCATGCGTTGCCTTGGACTTTGTTCAGCCTCTCCTCAACCGCTGCAGCTTTATCTGTCAGCTCTGCACGGCGTTCCTCTAGAACGTCGAAGCTTCGCATAAGGACTGAGATCGGATTGTCTAACAAACTGCGCTGAGGCGGAAGCTCGCCTTCCTCCGAGACTTTGCGCAAGAATGATTGGACTGTCTCCACCTGACTTTGAATATGTTCGTGGATATTTTCCACAGCTCGCCAGCCTCTCAGCCAACGCGTCGATCCTGTCACCACGGCAGGATCGTGCGAGAAGGCGTCGAGTAGATCTGCGGGTAGCGAGACATAGGAATGTCCCAGAGCCTTGGCCATACGCGTCTGGACAGCTTCATACTCTTTGACACCGGCAGCAATGCGTTGTAGCAACTGTCGATTTCGCTGATTCTGCGCGATTGTATTCTCGAGAAGCCTGTTTGTCAATTAGTCGTATCAAAATTAATTTATAACATAACAGCGAGCTGCGATGGACTTACTCGATCTTTCGGTCATACTCTTCCTCCTCTCTTCGTTCATCGGCCTGCGTGAGGCGCTGTTCTTCCTCTTTGAGCGACGGCTTCTCTGATGCCGGAAGTGATGTTCTGAAGCCTCGTAAACGGTGGACTAGAGATGCATGCTGAGCAGGAGAAGCAGTGGTAGCTCGCGAAGCCAGGTCTGATGTTGACGTCACTTTCGCGGTCAAAAGATCGTCAGTGGCACTAGGGGACTTGGATGTGCCCATTGGGTCAGGAAGAAGCAGATCACCGCTACCGTTCTCCATTGATTCGCTCGGCATCGCTTCGTTTGCCTCGTTTGCCCTAGCGAACAAGTCCAATTCGGGCGGACGGAAATGATATCTCCGTTTCTTGCTCTTGGTTCCACCGTCGTCCGAGCGATTCTGACCCTCCGACATAGAACCTTCCTGGTGTGACGACGACGCATCGTCGCTATCATTACCGTGTCGCCGAACTCTTCGCGACACAATATCACGAAGGTGCATGCGGCTGCTCGAAGGAGACGTTCCGCCAGGGGGATGACTGTAGGTCGAACCACCGAAGATGCTCGAGTAGATTGAACTCCTTGGAGAATCCACAGCATTCTGTGCATTTCTCCAGGCTCGGGTCGCATCGGGACTTCGACCGGAATCGCCGCCCAATGAACGCCGACCAGACGGCTCGAATGAGATATGCTCTTGAGATCTACGCCGTGAGAGCGACGCCTCTAATTGATAGTCTGATGTACCGTCAAGACTGGGCATGTAGGATGACACTCCTTTCATAGAGGGAGACGAGGCTTGAGGTGAAAGCGCAACGGCAGTGGATGAAGATGGATCCTCAGGTATAGTTTCCATGGTATCCCGGCGAGCTTGATTCTTGACGTATTCCTCAACTATGAGAGCTGTCAGATACCAAGGCGAGCGTAGACGAGTCTTGCCACGGCGGCGCTCTCGAAGATGTTTGAGCCAAGTCATGGGCTCCGCCTGGTCAACAGACCGTTGCATGATTGGATCTACGGTTGCAGACCAACGCACAACACGAAGAGGGTTCAAAGGTTGGGACTTCGACTGCCAGAAAGCGTCAAGCTGGGCGTATCGCCTACGAAGTTGTTCCCTTGTGATCTGTGCCTTCTTCAATGTCTGCGGTTTCACAGAAACCTTGATATCCTTGAGCCGGTCTGCGCACGTCTGTTAGAGCCTGACAACTGGAATAGTTAAGGATACGGACCAAGCCATGCAGACTCCTGCTGCTCAAGCTCTTCCCTAGTAAGTCCACCTATCACACTCTCTTTCTCTTTGTCCTTGTCTTTACCCTTTCGCTTCGAAATCGATAACGACCACTTCCTACTATCTCCTTTCTCTTCCTCAGCCGAGGCTCCACGCCAATCCAGTGTCACTCCATCGTGGAGCAATACGGGAACAGGGTGTGTGAGATCAATACCGACTGATGGACTGAAGTCGACTTCGGACTCGATGCTAGGTCTGAACATACGAGTATTTACTGGAGCCGCTGAGCCAGGGCCAGAACGAGATAGGGACGAGCCAGAAGAGTATGGGGACCCGCTGGCTCGCATAGCATGAAGGCGCGCCTCTCGGCGCACCTTCAACTTCAACGCTCTCTGGACATCTTCGAGAAGTTGCGGGTCTAGAGCGGACGCTAATATGAACTCATGGTGTTCATCTGATTATACCACACTCACCCTCGTGTGCTGTGATATCAACCTGAGAACATGATTACAAGGAAGAAATGAGACACAGCGCACCTAGCTCGTACTCATCGGAGAATGCATCGAAGCTCGAATCATCTGCAGGTGACCCCCTGGAAGCCTCGTTACGGACTCCTCTCTCCAAGCGGGCAGCCTTGCTTGGGGGCGCTCCTGTCATAGTCCTCTTGCGAAGACCAGTCGACCCCGAGTTGATGCCTCTCTGCGCGGAATGAGAGCCTGCGGGTGCGCCGTTCGATATATGGGCAGAACGAACGCGGCGCCTTCCCTGATCATGGCGCGGAGAGAGGGCAAGAACGTGGTCGTCGTTGGCAGAAGGCCGTCTGAGATGGGGAGGAGGGCCGAGACCAATCAACGAAGGCTTGCTGGAGCCCTCGGCATCGGAAGTGCCATATGCATCTTGCTCTTCGGCAGGAAAATAGACACGAGAAGGGCCTGTACCAAGAGCTTGCTCGTCGACTACGCTGGATTTCGATGTGGATGGCTCTCCCGATGCCATATAATAAACGGTGCCAGTGCTTGGGCACGGCACCCTGGTAAAAAGAAAGGGAGAGAACGACGGCGGCAGGAGAGGATAAGATTTCGAGCGACTAGCCGCGCAAGGCTGCTGAGCGCAAGCGGCAAGCACCCAATGGCACGTGCCCTTATATGACGGTCACGAGCAGTGCGCGTCACCACGCGATCGCGAGGAGAACGTTCGGGACATGGAAGTCCGGGTTTTTTTCCCGGACCCGGACACCAAAAATCCGGACCCGGACGTCCGGGTTTTTTCCCGGACAATAGGAGAACGTTCGGGACATGGAAGTCCGGGTTTTTTTCCCGGACCCGGACACCAAAAATCCGGACCCGGACGTCCGGGTTTTTTCCCGGACAACAGAGAATGTCGTCCGGGGTGTCACGCGATTATGCAAAACGTGACCCTGGAGTCCGGGTTTCGTGATGTGTGACGTGTCGCTTACATCACCAGACAGTTATGGCCCGCGGGCCACTGCGGGTCATGTCCGAGTAAGGGGGGAAGATGAAGCTTTCTGTAGTATTCTCGCATACAACTATTGAGCCTAGTCATAACCTTCTGAGCCCCAGTCCAATCAACCCCCTCACACCGCCCCTCCTCCCCCCAGCAAAACATATACCTGCCAACCCAACCCCAACCCCAACCCCAACCCAACCGCCAACCCAACCCATCCCAACCTCAACCGGCGTGACCGCAAAAGCGAGTTTGTGGTAACCAGTCCAAAATCATAATCTTCAAATATGATAGTTTATCCTTATGGTCATAATACAGACTGTGTGCATAGCTAAGGCTGACCGCAAGGTCATGGCTGAGAGCATAGCTATTAGCGGGCCGCAGGCGTAGGCCCCGCGGGTTGAAGGCTGTGACCATATGTCACGTCCGGGTTTTTGTGGTCGGTGTCCGGGTTTTTCCCGGACGTGTCCGGAAATGGTCGGAAACTGCCGAAACCCGGACCCGGACTGTCCGGGTCCGGGAAAAAACCCGGACATGACCCCGGACTTCCATAAGTCGAACAAACTGGACAATAGAGAATGTCGTCCGGGGTGTCACGCGATTACGAAAAACGTGACCCTGGAGTCCGGGTTTCGTGATGTGTGACGTGTCGCTTACATCACCAGATAGTTATGGCCCGCGGGCCACTGCGGGTCATGTCCGTGTAAGAGGGGAAGACGAAGCTTTTTGTAGTATTCTCACATACAATTATTCAGCCTGGTCATAACCTTCTGAACCCCAGTCCAATCAGACACCCTCACACCCCCCAGCAAAACATATACCTGCCAACCCAACCCCAACCCCAACCCAACCGCCAACCCAACCCATCCCAACCTCAACCGGTGTGACCGCAAAAGCGACTTTGTGGTAATCAGTCCAAATAAATGCTATAAATATCTTCAATATTTTGTCTTTACGGCAATACAAACTGTGTACACAGCTAAGGCTGACCGCAACGTCATGGCTAAGAGCATAACGGGCTGCAGGCTTATGCCCCGCGGGTTGAAGGCTGTGACCATACGTCACGTCCGGGTTTTTGTGGTCGGTGTCCGGGTTTTTCTCGGACGCGTCCAGAAATGGTCGGAAACTGCCGAAACCCGGACCCGGACTGTCCGGGTCCGGGAAAAAACCCGGACATGACCCCGGACTTCCATAAGTCGAACAAACTGGATCGCGAGCCGTGAGGTCGACGACTGCTCTCCGACCTTCAGAGACTCATGTAAAGTGCATGACAACTGAATATGTGAGATATTCTAATTACAAGTAGATATTGGTTCGATGGTTAGTAGGGGCGTAAAAATACATACATACAACAAAATTGACTGCTAACAAGGATTGGGACGAGGGATCACATGAACACGCCTCCAGCCATAGACTCTTTCCGTGCCCTCGTCGGTGTGATCGATGGACTCGACTTCCTCCGAGGACGGTCAATCTCCTCATCGTCAAAATCCGCTGCCGCTGAGATCCTAGATCTCCCCTCCTCGATGACAGAGGACAGAGACTCCGAACGAGCGCGTACGAATGGGTTGTAGCGTGACAATGGGGCAAGGCGTTTGGCGGGGGAAGGTGCCGAGGAAGTTGATGACCTAACACTCTCCCGACGCGGGACCGACTTCGTCAAGGACTGCAAGAGCAGCGATGAACGCGACCGGCTAGGACGGGCGGGCGTCGTCGAGGATACGGATGAACTGTCGTCGCTCATTGTCGCTCGCCAGTTTCTCGTGTCATCACAGAGCCCTGGTACGAATCGTCAGTAAGAGAATGAGATGTGAAAAGCGACGTCAAACAGACCTTGAGATGTCGCTTCGCCATAAAAAGCGATAGCGGAAGCCAAGGAGTTCTCTTTAGAGGATGAGCCGGTGGACAAGAAGTGATGGCCCATCACCGGAGTGGATGGGGTACTCGACCCGCTGCTGTGTGGCGACGTGTCTCTGGAAGACGATGCGACGAAAGAAGGGATTGAGTGCAATGAAGTAGGAGTATCGGGTCCGGATTGGCGGCGGTTTCGGCGCGTTTGCACACGCAGTGCTCGATCGACGTCGGCCCACATACGCGTCGTGGCTAAAAGGAAGTGTAAGAGGGAAGAGAGAAAAGGAATGAGCTTGCCACATACCTTCGGTATCCCCACGGTATCGACCGTTCCGAGATGATACATCCCACTCTGGACTCATCAAGTCCTCGGAAACCAATAGTTGTGATATCCTCGCCGGCTTCAAATGCGCGCCATTGAAGGAGATGGATTCTGACTTCCTCGGTCCCATGGCGGGACGACGCGTCTGGGATGCACTCGATCGCACCCTTGTACGGTAGGCAGGGCGGGAGAGGTAAGGAGAAGATGAAGACGACATGCTGGTGAACGGAATGTTATGCGCGGAATGAAGGTGGTCGTGCGTGAACAAGAACGTCAGACGAGCAACCAGAGAAGTGCAGGTTGGTCTTGAGAGATACGGGGCACGCCGAATATAAACTTCGGAGCAAATCAGATTTGCCGCGTTGTCGAGAACAATGCAATTCCCGGAAAAAAGGTACAGCACGGATTGGACGCGGGGTGGCGTAGCGGCAAGTGAGAGTGAGACATGACATCGCATTGACCGTGATCGTTATGTATAACAACACGTGTAGCTTGCCTCATGTGTTCGGAGCAGGTTGTCGGAATACAATACCGAGTCCTTGCCTATTTTTTGCTGAGAACATAGATAAGCCAGGACCTACATCTGGGGCCAAGTTCCGATCCCCCCTTGAAGAAGCTTGAGAAGTTCACTGCAATGTGAGACAAACCCTTTCTGGATGCAGTCACCGAATGCTGTACGTTACCATGCAAGCTCACTGCGAGGCGCGTTACTGACAGCGAGAGTTGACTTATGTTTCTCCAAAAATTGATGAAGGTCATAATGAGCGGTGATAACAGTCGTTGCTGGTCCATTTAACGCGGCAGTCGGGAAACCTCCCTTCGCCTCTTCAACAACAGACGTACAAACATGACTGCCGTGAATGCTGACAGGGAATACCTGGATGGCATCAGAACGCATTTGCGCTGGGTTTCGCGAGCAACTCACCACGTAACCACATACGAAGCATGTGCGTTGCGTATATCAATCTCTGGCGACCTACCAACTGGAATCCCGCGGGACAGACGCGATGTAGCGTCCCCAGCATGTCCCTCTGATTCGTGTCAGTCCCGACTTCAGTGTCCTTTAAATTTCCTCTCACCAAACATCTCCTCGACTAGCACCGGTTGAACGTTCGCCGCACCTCCGCCAGCGTGGTCTGCCATCGCATTGACATCGGCCCAGTACCATTCACCTTTCTCTGGGTGGTTATCTGGCGTGAAGGAGTTTCGCCGCTGGGAGTCGCGCAACATGCCGCAAACTTCCACTTCTCCTTCCTCTCGAGGTCCGGAAAGAGGGCGGTCTTTAGGGACGAACCCCCGATCCACGAGAATTGTAGTGCCATTTTCTCGAACGAGCGGCGTCACAAGGTGGTAACCCGGAGTACCGTCTCGTACACGGGGTCCAAGAAGGACGGAATGGGTGTGATCCCAGTGACCACGAAGAATGACTTTTCGATAAATAAAGTCTGGCAGGGCTGATAGACTATAGAAGATTTTGTCGGTCCGCGCTCACAGGAAAAGACAATTAACGCGACGTACTTCACTTTACTTGGCAGAGATATGGGTTCTCGATCTAGCTTTTCTCTCAGCTCGTCGATGAGATTGATCTTCCATTTTAGACGGTCGACTTGCCAAGTGCCAAGGGCAAACGCAGCAATTGGGATGATACCTAAGATGACCAGAGTGGGATTGACGACGGATTGTCTTCGGGTGGCATATTTGGGCAGGGTGCTTTCCTCGGTGTGCTGAAATCGAGCGTGGGGCTTGAGTCTTGCTGCCCTTCTAGGAGGGATTGACGGAAAATTAGGCCGTAAAGGAGTCCTTCTTAGACCTGCAAACATGCTGAGGGAGGATACAATCCTAAGGAGGACCAGCAGGAGGGCCGTCAGCCCGACTGCGTAATTCGTCAAGCTTCCCACGCAGACGTTCCGGGAAGACACAGCCTACGACCTCCACCTCCACCTCGCACCGTCGACCCCCCCTCACCCTCCTTTGAACTATGTGAGTCTTCTGTCCTTATTAACGACAGGTTTATGGATGTTGTGTCTAACGCACGGTTGAAACAGGTTCTCATCAGGTGGACGGCCGCGTCAGACCAATTATGACATCGACGGAGATGAAGTACACTACCCTACTCGGCCGGTTGACAAGGATAAGGCTGAGAACGAGCTTGTGGTGAACATCAAGAAGGCCACAAGTCCCGATGAGTCTGCTCCGAAGCAGAAGCATGTCCGGAGTGCGTCTATCCTTGATTCACGTCGCGTGCAGCGGAACCCCCTGACCAACTTTCCAGAATGCATCGTGTATACTTGGGACTACCACTCGTCCATCTCTTTCTGGTCTGGGCTCCGAGTCCAACCTATCCTCTCCGACGAAGTACAGACGTTCAAGGCACTCATAACTGTACATAAAGTGTTGCAAGAAGGACATCCAGTTGTACGTTCCACTCTACGTCTGATCTCGATATTCCAGCTGAATCGTCTGGCTATCAGACTATAAAGGAAGCGCAGAGTCAGACCGGCTGGCTCGAGACGTGCGCAAGGACGGTGGGCCACGACAGTGGCAGAGGTAATCGTTCTTACATACATTGGGATTCGCATGCATATTGATACTGAACGTAACCAGGCTACGGGTCTCTCATCAGGACGTATGTCCAGTTCCTCCTCGCAAAGCTTCGGTTCCATCGTCTTCGCCCGGAGTTCAATGGTCTCTTTGAATACGAAGAATATGTGACACTGAAGGGAATTGATGATCCTAACGAAGGGTAAGATGGTATTGTACTCACGTCATAACCAACTGACTCCGCAATCAGATACGAGACCATTTCGGATCTTATGGCCTTGCAGGATCAAATCGAGTCTTTCCAGAAGATGGTCTTCGCTCATTTCAGACATTCGACGAATAACGAGTGTCGTATCTCATCGCTGGTGCCACTGGTCAAGGAGAGCTGGGGCATCTATCGGTTTATTACAAGCATGCTGCGCGCTATGCACCGACGTTTGTATCCTTCCTATCCCGGCAATTGTGGTTCAGCGTCTCATCCGCATTACAGGAACGAATGATATCGAGGCTCTTGAACCGCTTCGACAACGCTATAACTCTCAGCACTACAGCCTGCGAAAGTTCTACTACGAATGCTCGAACTTGAAGTACCTTACTGGTCTCATCAATGTGCCCAAGCTTGGCCAGGTGCGCCTTGCCATTCATGAGTATACCATTAAGCTCATCGGCTATAGGAACCTCCGAACCTTCTCGACAGCGGGAATGCCCCGGACTTACCGGCGCGTCCGACTACCACAGCTCCAAAGTCACCTTCGCCACCTCCGAACGCACCCTCTCCTTCTGCAGACATCGGTGAGCAGGCTCGTATGCTGAAACAGTATGAGGACCAGCAAGCGGCCCTTCAAGCGCAACGGGAAGCGGAGGAACGTCGCCGCCTCGCGATGGAGCAGCAGCAGGCACTTGAATTCGAGCAACGACAGAGGGAGCAGGCTGAGCAGCAGCGCATGGCTCAGGAGGCCCTGGCTCAGCAGCAGATGCAACAACAGATGCAGCAGTATAGCAACCAGGCTGCGCAGCATATGAATGACCTCGAACGGGAGCTTTTGGGAATGCGGGGACAGTACGAACGGGACCAGCTCTTGCTTGAGCAGTATGACAGGGTACGTGCTACCAATGCGTTCTAGTCGGTGTGACACCCATGAGTATCTGCAGAGGGTCAAAGCATTGGAAGGCGAGCTGAATAATGTCTCAATGAATGTCAACTCCCAAATGTCGTCGAAAGACGAGCTCATCAAGCAGCTGCAAGACCAAGTTACCCTGTGGCGCAACAAGTACGAGGCACTCGCCAAGCTGTACAGTCAACTTCGCACAGAGCATCTCGATATGTTGTCCAAGTTTAAACAGCTGCAGCTCAAGGCCAACTCGGCGCAGGAGGCCATTGACCGCATGGAGCGCATGGAGCGAGACTTGAAGGCCAAAACCCTTGAGCTCGCTGATATGATTCGCGAGCGGGACCGTGCTCGCTTCGATGTCGACAGGCAGAAATCGTCGCATAAGGATGAACTTGACCGTTTTCGCCGTGAACTCAACTTCGCTAACGAGCGGGCAGAAGACGCATCTCGGTCAAAGAGCTCTGAGGTCTCTGGTGTCTTGGCAAAATACAACAGACAGATGAACGAGCTCGAAGACTCGCTCCGAGTAGGTCTTCAATAGTTTGTTTGTATTATGCTATTGACACAGCTTCGTCAGGCCAAACAAATTCAGATTGACGACCTACTCGCGAAAATGGATTCTTCCTCGGCCGACCTTGAGCGTCTGCGTGAGGAGAAAGACCAGGAGATCATGATCCTACAGGCCGGCATGGATAGTACTATCCAGCGGCTGTCAGAGGCGCAACAGGTAACAACCTTGACTCCCTTTAGCACATCTCGCTGAATTTTGTGTGCAGAATCAAGGCATTGCTGACGAAGCCACCAACGCTCAAATCGACACGCTGATTTTGGACAACAGGAACAAGCTTAACCAGATCATCGGTGGGTGGCTAGGTCACGAGCGAAGTATTATAATGACCAAATTCCTTTAGACTCGATCCTGCAAGCATGCGTGCAGAAGGTTGACGATTCGATTTACGAGTTGGAATCACCCACACAGGCCGGCAACCTGAACTCGACACCAGAGTACACGCTCTCCATGATTGAGAAGTCGCTCAGCAATGCCACTGATTTCGCCACTGTCTTCAACCTTTACATTGACAACCAGCCTGGCGGGGATCACGTCGACGTCATCAAGGGCGCGAACGAGTTTGCTCAGTCTCTTGCTGACACCCTTGTCAACGTCAAGGGCATCACCCGCCTGACCGACAACGACGACGCGTCTGACAAGCTCGTTGGCATCGCGAAGACAGCCGGCGACGTCGGCCTCCGCTTCTTCCTCAACCTGCAGTCCTACAAGCTCGAGCTCGTCGACCGCAAGCAACGACACACCGTCGCCATGCGCAACAACAGCGAGGTCCGTACCGCACTCACCAAGCTATCCGAGTCCGTCGACGCGATGGTGCCCAAGGGCGCCAAGTCGGACGCGCTTGCCCGCGCGAATGGCGATATCGGCGACATCGTCGAGCAGGAGATGCTCGGCGCCGCGCAGGCCATCGAGGCTGCGACGCAGCGCCTGCAGGAGCTCATGGCGCGCCCGCGCGACACGGGCCGCTACAGCGCTATCGACCTGCAGGTGCACGACTCGATCCTCGCGGCCGCGATGGCGATCACAAGCGCGATCGCGCGGCTCATCCAAGCTGCGACCGACTCGCAACAGGAGATCGTCGCGCAGGGCAAGGGCTCGTCGACGACGCAGCAGTTTTACAAGCGCAACAACCGCTGGACGGAGGGCCTGATCTCTGCGGCGCGCTCAGTCGCGTTTGCGACGGGTCTGCTGATCGAGAGCGCGGACGGTGTGCTGAGCGGGACGCACTCGCTCGAGCAGCTCATCGTCGCGTCGAACGAGGTCGCGGCGAGCACGGCGCAGCTCGTCGCCGCGTCGCGCGTGAAGGCGAACCTGATGAGCAAGACGCAGGAGCGGCTCGAGCTCGCGGCCAAGGCGGTCACGGAGGCGTGCAAGGCGCTCGTGAAGCAGGTGCGCGCGATCTCCGCGAAGCAGATGCAGGAGGAGGACGTCGACTACAAGAACATGGCGACGCTCGAGTTCAAGAAGCGCGAGATGGAGCAGCAGGTCGAGATCCTGCGCCTCGAGAAGGACCTCGGCGCCGCGCGGCACCGGCTCGGCGCGATGCGGCGTGCGGGGTACCACACCGACGAGACGGATTGAGCGGGAGGATGGTTTGTCGCGGAATCTATCGTTTTGAAGTCACAATTACACTCGTTCCCTTTCCTTCTGTTACATGTAACTTTCTCTATTTCAGGACATCCTAATACCATGTGTTCAGAATATACTGCAAAGGAGTGCTATATGCGAAGTGTGCGGGTAAGTACTGTCGTGAATTAAAACAAAACAGAAAATGTGGCCAACAACCAAAATGAACAACGAAGGGCCGAGATACTGCGCCAAAGGGGGTCTATATAACACACGGAAAGATTAAAAAGCGCTAGCAACAAGGAGGGGAGGCAATATGGAATAACGGAATAAGATAGAAAAAGATTGTGGGATATATGGCAGCATGCACGGTCAGATGTACAACACAACTCAGTGATGGTGTCCGAGGCCGTCGTCGCTCTCCTCCTCCTCGCTGCGCACCGTGTCGATCGAGTTCTTCCCGAGGTCCAGGAAGCTGTCGTCAATGGGCCCCGCCGCCCGCGCGCCCTCGTCCTCGATCTCGAGAAAGGACGGCTTCTTCATGATCGAGCGCCGGTGCAGGATCTGCTCGACCGTGCCCGTCCGCCGCGTGCTCTTGCGCGCGGGCGGCGGCGAGAGCGGCGAGAGCATCACCGTGCTCTGGCGTTTGACCGCGCTGCTGCCCGCCCCGGTCGCGGTGGATGGCCGGGGCCGCGGACGCGGCGGCGGCGGCAGGCCGAGGCTATTAGGCTGCGGGAAGAACGAGCGCGATGGCGAACTCTGTGAGCCCATGTCGGGCTGGGCGGTGGACGGGCGCTCGTTCGCGGGCGCGGGCGCGTTCAGGGTCCGCGTCATCAACGACATCGGCCGGTTGGAGGCCTGCTGCTGTGACCGTTCGCCTGGCTTGGTGAGGGCGTGGAACTGCCGGATCGAGGATGGCGGCCCGAGCGTCGGCGATATCATGTCCTGGGATGTCCAGTCTGATGGCGCATGCGACGCCGACGTGGATATGGACAGCGCGGTCGACATGGATGTCGAGACCGACGTGAATGACTCGCCACGATTCCGTCCTGGCGTGGTCGACTTTGCCTCCGCTTCCTGCTCCAGAAGCTGTTCGACGCGCAACATCTCCGCCGGAGACATGATCTGTTGTGGTACATAGTCATTGAGCTGCTGCGGACTCATCGGCGCCTCACTTTCATCCCAGAACGATGGGGACGTCGCATCGGAGCGGGTGCCGTTGCTCGCAGTGCCTCCAGAAGGTACATATTCATCGCCATGCGAACTGAAGATGGAGTGTCCGTCGTCGTCGCCCGACTGTGCCTGCGAAGACGACGAGCGCCGCGCACTGTTCCCGGAGAACAGTCGCTTTCGGACCGCCGCTGGACTCTGGATGTTGCCAAACAGGGAGTTGGCACTTCCCCTGCGCTGATCGACGACAAAAGGCGGTTCCTCGTGAGTAGAGGACGGCGAAGAATGCCAGAGCGAGGTGGGCATTGGTGGAATAGGTACTCGTGAGTGATGGAACGATCGTTGCTTCTTCAAAGCCTTGTTGTCGTCAGGATATGGCGCCGCAGAAGTCATACTAGGCGTGCCAGACGAGCGCTTGAGCAGGCTTTGCTGTGAAACAGCCTTTTTCAGGGTCCGCGTGGGGCTAAAGTCAGCACGAGAGGGCAAAGTGGTGGAGGACGACATAGAGTCTCCTGGCGTCCTTCCCCTGCTCGGTTCACTGCGTTGGGGGTTCTTCACCCGCCCATCCGCTGTGTGCCTCTTCTCGACTTTGCTACCACGCGGGGACGCTTGTGTCTGGGGTTGGCTGTGGCGAGAAGACGAACTTGATGACGCGAATGAAAGGCTCGACGAGGAGTTGGTTGAAGCTGGCGACGGCTGCCGCGATTGATCGGGGAAGAGGGTCCGGCTCGATCCACGCGGGCTAGCGGAGGGGGGAGGAGGTAACCCGGCGGTAGGTGGCGCAGAAGGAGGATATAATGGTTGGATTCGGTTAAGGGATGGTTGTCTAATAATGACACGAGGTTGGGGGTCCATAGCACTTGATGGATAGGCAGACCGCGACGACCTGCTATCTGGAGATGACAAGGGTCCCCTGCGGATGGATTGACCGATATCTGTCATGCCTCTGGGTCGAGTCTTAATGGGCGGAACGGCCGGGGCATCCGTGGTCGCGGGTTTCCTTTTGTCTGTCAAGGTGGTGGACGAGGCGGAGGAGCGGATACGCGGCCTTGCATCTGGAGGACCGTCACCCATGACGGGCGGCGACTGGGGCTGAAGGAACGGCGGCTCCCTACGTACAATTTTCTCACTTTCAACGGTCAATCTGGGCCGGATGTCAATCAATGACTGGGACGATCAATCCGGAAGTACACACCGAGAGAACCGCCATTTGTCATCCATGGCGGACATGAGCCTTGATGATCCCGGGGCACTGTCTGTCGAAACATCACCTCTTTGATGCGACTGGGACGATGATGATGCATATGACATTCTGTTGTAGGACGAGCTGTCCCCTCGCTTGCCATGTGAATCCGACGCTGACGAGTCGGAGAAGGCGGAAAGGCGGGCATTGTCGATGCCTGAGGTTGGCATTGCGACGTAGCGCGACGCGAAGGGATCCATATCAGACATTGTCATTACAGACCTGGCGTAGACGGATCGGTCTTTGCTTGGCTCGGATGGCGTGAGAGGCTCCGGCAAGTCGTCCCACGAGCGAACGGTGGAGACGGACTTGGCAGGGGGACGGGTGGTGAAAGTGAGAGGAGGGGGCTCATCATCGGGCGTGTGGAGGGGGAGGGTGGGGGAAGGCGGGTCCTGAATCGCAATGGAGTGCTTCTTCGGCTTCAAACCGATGGCAGTCGCGAGGGTATTGAACTTTTTGGAGTTACCCTGCTTTGGAGGAAGAGAGGAGGATGACTTGTCACTGGGGGAAGGAAATGACACGATGCGAGTGCAGGTCAGTAAGGATGGGCGCTCGGGCGGACGAAGTCCAGAAATAATGATACGCACTTATTGAGGCTTTTGGACGAGTGCGAACGAGACCACCACGGACGAGCAGGGTTTGAGGGGGAGGGGGAGAGGGTGGAGGACATGGACAGAGGAAAGAGATATGATGGGAGACGCTGGAGAAAAGAGTGACAGGTGGTCGATACAGAGCTGGGAAAAGACGGTGTACAGGATGGTAAATCACCCCGAAAGAAGCCAGGGACGGAGGAGTGGAGCGGAGGAGGGGGAGGGCTCGTTCAGGACATGGGAGGAGGTGGTGGCAAAGAGGAACGTCCAACAACACACCCCGACCTTCGCAATCCCGGCGAAGACCGTCGGCTCTAAGAACCTGATCGCCTTGATTCCTCCCAAATTCTAGATCCCCTCAGATCTCTGTTGTCCTTCCATGTGCTCCTTTCATACGCCTCCAGTAATTGCCATTCCCCCTGCGAGCAATCGCGTCGATTTTGTCCTTTCGCCCTCCCAGGCTGCAACGGATCTCGATCAGCTGGCTCAAATTGCTTCGCAGCCAGGCTCTCATTGGCCGCCGAGGCGCTGATCCAGCGTTTGCTTCAAGCACTTTCCATCACTGCATGATCCTCCTACATCACCCTGTCAACTATCCTAGGACCTCCTTTCCACCCTAGTCACCCCGTTGTCGACGCTGGACGTTGCAAATCCAGAGTCATTTTTTGTTGTGTCGCAGTCCTCCCTCGTTGCCATCTGCACTGTTCCTGAAGGGTAACCTTTTGCGGGGGCCGCCAGTGCGCCGCCCGGCTCTAGCGCGTCGCATGACCGCGCCGATCCGCGTATGACAACAAATTCTGGCCGCTCCAAAGCATTTTTGCGTGTGACGGAGACTTAGCGGTGCGATTGCTAGATTGTCAGAGCGAGATAAAAAAGGAATCCGACCATATGATTGCGCACGAGCAGACACAGACAGGCGCCGGTTGCCGAGACGTCGTTGCGTCAAACAGCGTTTCCCTATCCACCCGTCGGTGCCGACTGATTTGCCTCGCGCTGCCGGCCAGCATTCGGGTATGTAACTGTGAAGTATCGCTAAGATCGGAAAGGCTATCTGTCTCTGTCCCCCACGCGAGCGAGGGAGCAACGGGGCCATTTCTCGCGACTCGACCCCAGAACCGGCATGAACAGCCGTCGCAGCTTAGCGGAGGCTTTGCATTGACGCGCTCGAGCTGGGGCTTGGGAACCCTCTCACGTACAGGAACCAGATGGCAACAAGGAAAGCATTTACCTTTAGAGGCGTATCGCCAATTGACTCGGGTGAGTCTCAACTCGCAGATCTTCCATACATGCAGAGCTTCTGGCAAAATGTCATCACGACATACAGCCCCAACATGGCAGAGAAGACGCCATGCAAGTCTGCGCGTCGAGAATCCTTCCAAACGCTGAAGCTTGACTGAGGAGAGGTGCAACAGAAGGCGTAATGGCTCGCAGACAGCACTACGCCTTCCGCATGCGCACACGTTCTCCACTACGATTAGCCACGAGGCGCCCGCGGCGCTGGAACGGAGGTATTCATACCACACGTTTGACCCAGGCAGGGGGCGTCGACCACGAGGCTTGAGCAGAAGCTCAGAAGCACTCCGCGGGCTTCCCGTGGGCGCGGAGAGCAATAATTAGATGCAATTACCAGAAAATAATCAGCAAGCCAAACACAATCATGTAGATAGATACTTCAGCCCAGCTCCGCCCACACATCGTCCTCGTCGCGGTCGTTGACCGCCTGCGCCACACGGGGCATATCCGACATCGTGCGCGGCGGTGGCCGCTGCTCCGCGCGCGCATCGAAGATCACGGCGGGCCGCGCTTGTGGCGCGCGGATGTCGCCCTCGTCGTCCGGGACGTCGAGGTCCATGTCGAGGCTGTAGCCCGCGCGGCGTGCCGCCGACAGGTCGATGGGCTTCGGCTGCGTGAATATCGACTGGCCCGATCTAGACGCGGGCGGGTGAGAATTCAAGGCACGCGGGCTGAATTGAGAAGCGGGACTTACTGCCGCACTACCGCAGCGAGACGCCCGAACTGGAGGACGTTCCGCGCGACGAGGAGGAGCGTGTCCAGGATCTCCTCTTCTTTGCTCGCCGCGCCGCATCCGGCGAAGACGATCACGAGGAGCGTCAACGCGCAGAAGGTCGTCACGATGAGGTCGAATATGTTGAAGGGGTATTTCCAGAATTGCTGTTGCGACAGGTGAGATCACAGGGACGAGCGACGGAAGATCTGCACTCACTCGTCCAAAGGCCAAGAATCGGATGACCACTTCGCCTATCATCGTTGTGTTTATGATGATTTCGAGCACGTAGAACGCAAAGCCCGGACATCCGTCCTTCAAGCTAAGCACGACCGTGGTAATGGAGAGCGCTGCCATCACGAGATAGAGCACAATATATATTCGCGAGTGCACAAAGCGGTTCGCGATACCGCGAGTGATCTCCCCCCTTGTTAAGGCATAGATCGACCGAGTAGGCCTATAGGGAGAGCCAATGCATCCGTGTTAACACGCGGGTCGCATGGAAAGAGTGAGGGGTGCGCGCCTAGCGTTAGCCTGCGGGGACTCATCGTGCTCAGCAAAGTGATGCAGCGGATCCCGCTCGCCGCTCTCTATGTCGTCTAGGACCTCGTCCTCATGAGCAGACATGTTCAGTGGAAGGAGGAGGGCAAGGGCGCAGCGGTCGCTACCCAGGCTGACGGAAGTGACGTTGGCCGAGAGCGGCCCGGCGTTTGCCGACGGATCGTATTTCCGTACACACGGACAAACAACTTGCTTACGTGCTCCTTGTCTCCGACCAACTCGTTCGTGCTTGCCATTCTCTACTCATCTCCGCTTGCCGCTCTCACTACATAACCCTTTCGCTCTCTTAGCCGCTAATATCAGTCAGGATGGGTGGTGGAGACTTGAACATGAAGAAGTCGTGGCATCCGCTCCTGTTGAAAAACCAGGAGCGGGTGTGGCTGGAGGAGAAGAAAGCGGTACGTCTGCCTCACTATCCTAGGTTTGTCTTCATACTAACATTTGATTGATTTAGCTCGAGGAGAAGAAAAAGCTTGATCAGCTGCGCAAGGAGAAGGAAGAGGAACGCCAGCTACAGGAACTCCAGCGTCTGCAGGAAGAGCAGACTGGAAAGAAAAGAGCAGAGAAATTAGAGTGGATGTACACGACTCCAGCCACAGGGAGTAGTCAAAATCAGAACGACCTCGAGGACTATCTGCTTGGTAAGAAGCGGGTCGACAAGATTCTGGTGGGCGACGACAACGAGAAGGTGAGTTTCTTATTATTCATCATGTGAACAACACTATCTAACACGTACTCTAGTTGGGTGCAGCGCACAAGAACTTCATTGCCGTGCAGAATGCCAATACTGCGCGCGACACAGCCGCCAAGATCCGCGAGGATCCTCTATTCGCGATCAAACAGCAGGAGGCAGCGGCCTATGAAAGCCTCATGTCAAACCCTCTCCGCTTGCGCGAGATGCAGGAGCGCAACGGCATCAAGCCCAAGAAGGACAAGAAGGAGAAGAAAAAGGAGAAAAAGGAGAAGCGCAGGAGGGAGCGCGATGACCGGTCGCTCTCGCCCGTTTCGGACTACGACCGACCACGTCGCTCCCGACGCTCCATGAGTCCTCGCGACCGTCGATCACCTTCGTTCTACCGTTCCCGCTACGGGGATGACTTCCGTCGCCGTGAGGACGACTATTCGCCGCGCCGTGGTCGCAGCCGGGACCGCAGCCCTGACTACCGTCCCCGTCGTTCATATCCGAGCCCAACCCACGAACGGAGGCGCATCTACGCTGACGACACCGGCCAGGGGCCACCCTGGCCACGTTCTGACGAGTCCGAAAGCCCAGACGAGTATACCCATGGCCGCAGCCGACCTCATCCTATTGAGCGCAGCGGCCGCTATGAGGACGATCGCTACAAGCGCCCTCGTAGTCGCAGCCCTATGGATCGGGAACCCTCCTACTCCAAACGTGCGCGCATGAGTCCCCCACCCCCGCGGCATTCGTCGTCACGCCCGCCTAACAGCACTCATGCCCCATCTTCTCGCCCATCTAATGGCCCCAGCGCGTCAGCTGCCGACGACCGCGCCGCTCGTCTGGCCGCGATGACGTCCAACGCCTCCAGCCTCGACAGCGAGCGGAAGGAGCGGCTGACCGCGCTGCTGGAGAAGGAGAAGGCCGAGCTTGAGGCGGAAGAGCGCCGCCGGGCGAAGTCGAAGGGGATGGGCAGCTTCCTGAGCCACGAGCAGAAGAAGGTCTTCGGTGGGTCTGGTGGCCTCGAGGAGCGTCTGCGGAGGGGACGGGCTGGGCTGGTGAACGAGGGCGACTGATTCGTGGATATCTTTTATACTCTACCGCTGTAAGATATCATTATCTCTGCGACGATCATAGCATTTCTGTCTCAGTCGTATTGTGTCCTCACCAGGAACATGGACCATTGGTGTGAATGGATGCCAATAAGGTCTCCAGCGGAATGAATGACGATGGAAGCAAGCCCTGTGACTCTAGATGTCGCGGCCCAAACGCCCCCATCAGAATTCAGAATTCCTCTGATGCACCCCGGGAATGTACATGGATGAACGCGTCGTGCCCGCTATTTCGCCCACGCAGCATGGAGTCCCGCTCTGAGTCCTGCCCTGACGAGTCCGACGACGACGCGGAGTTGGTGGGCGTCACGATGAGCGATGGCACCTCGAGATCGAGCGTGGGGTCGTACGACGACGCGAAGCCCGCCGCGCGGCTCGCACCTGGCCCCGATGCCGCGCGCTGCGCGAGGGCGGCGGGCGCCTCGTCCGCCGGTTTGGCGGGGGTGAGGACGCGCAGGAACGTGAGGAAGAGCCCCCGTTTTGCGACGGCCTGGAAGGCTGTCAGATATCATACGTCGAGGTAGGTTGACCGGCGCATGCGTCGTACCTGGCGCCCTGGCACGGCGGGGAAGTCTCCCAGACGAGAGAGCTCGTCCGTCTCCGTCTCCGGGGAGGCGACGGCGCGTTGCCCCCAGTATAGATCTTCGGACGTCTGTCTGTCACTCGTGCTGACGTCTGACTCCTTGCACTGGGCGACTTTTGGGTAGCTGAGGCCCTGATGAAGTCGCGGTTAGATCATCTGCTAGAGGATTATGGCGGCTGCGACTACTTACTCTTCTTTGACGGTCGGCAGGGGGCTTCGCCAGCTCAGCTGGGAAGTGGACGTGGGACGCTTGGATGGTGGCAGACGACATGGTTTGAGATCAACTAAGGAAAGCATGGCGGCGAAGGCTCATCATCTGGGTAGCTGTCTTGTAGCTGCTCGGACCGCGTCAGCCCAGGCTCGCCTGAAACCAGCGGGCGAGCGGATCGAGGCGGGTCGAGGCTAGTAAGCTGCGAGGTCGATGAGAAAGTAGTCAGGTTTCGTATTCAACCAGGCGATAAGTAGGTACATTGGGGGGTCGTAAATTAGGCGGGATATAGACTCGTATGAAACTTTGACTTGTACTCAGCTGAACGTGTCCGTCAAGAAATATACTGTAAACGCTGTCCATGAGATACGAGATAAGAGAGCCGGTGGGTAGGAATATTCCGGAGTGTGGGGGCGTGTTCAACGCCTTGCGTGGAGCTTAGCCTTGTGGAGCTTGCGGCGCATCGCGAGGGCAAAGTCCTGAAAGCAGTGAGGAACCGCGGGCAATGACAGAGTGAGCACTCACGACGACGAGGTCTACGAATGCACGACGGCGGCTCCTGTAAAGCCTGTTTTCCTCCAAACCTACCACTACTTTGTCGAGGTTGATGAAATCTTCGTCGTTCTCCTCTGTAATGACCGACTGCCGCCGCCGTTGTCAACAAGATGATGAAATCGAATGATACCAGAACAAAGAAATATACCAGAGCAAAACTCGGCCTGCCGTTGGAGGGCCGACTAGGTTCATCGTCGTGGGGGCTGATGTACACGGTTTGCTGAAATGCCGAGTCAGCTATTTCCAACGACGCCGTTGAGCCTAGGTAAAACACTAACCATCGGATCAAACGCTCTAGGAACGCAGTTACGTCCACCACTAGGGTAAGGATGAAACCTCTCTTGGTGAAGCGACCGGTAGCTAGGCAGTCTCAGGGGATATTGAGGAAGGCTGTTGTTGGGGGAAAACATCGAGGTGGTGGGGAAAAGACAGGGAGGGAGGGTCTCTGGTCAAGCAGGCCCCGAGAGCATGGAAATAAGGAAGGGGATATATGAAAGAACGAGCACTCGGAAATGGACGTGTCTGCTTGAAATTTTCAAGGCGTAGATGTATAGATTCTTCGGGGAATACCCATCGGGTTGGTGAAACGTGTGAATGGGTACGAACAAGCAAAGTGAAGCCTAAATAGACGCCGTAAGACGTGGATGGAGGCGACGACTGTCTTCGTCCTCTAGCCGAGATACATGCAGCCCACTCGATGTGGATATGCTGTGTCCTAGACGGTGAATGCAAGGATCCGTATCCCCAACGGATAGAATTAACGTTCTTCTACTCCACTGTGTTCTTTTGGCTTGCGCACGTTCACTTCGACGGAGTCTTCCCCTGCGTATGAATCCTGGTGCGATATATCGCGCATCTCAATGTTTGGAGTCTAATTTGCACGAACATTGCTCTGTAAATAAGAGGGAGAGTTCAGGATCTTGTGTCCAATGGATTATACACGGTAGAAATCAACCCATTTGGTCTGGAGCGCTAGGCTGGTAGGATTCGGAGTGGCGCAGCAGGACCGCGCCATGTTGACTCAGCCCGCACGTGAAACGTACTCACCTGACCGCGACTCATACTATGGTCGCCGCGCCGTGTCGGTCTTTTGTCCTTCGTCGTCCTGTCTTCCTATCCCACTTCGTACCTTTGTATCTCCTAATGACAAAATGAATCTTGAAGAGAAAAACAAGAGTGAGAATGTCCCCAAAGCATCCCCCTTCTCACGATATGTACCTGCAGATGAAACATTCTGTCCTACCGAGCCACCTCGTCGCGTTCGAGTAGCGCATTCGACACCATGGCGCAGCAAGGTTCCTTTGTCCGATGTAACTACCGAACCCGTTGAGGCTCCGGAGATTTCTTTAGCAACACTCGCTAGAGCCCAAATGCCGCCGCCCGGTGGTTTCATTTCCGCCAGTTTGCCGTTCTCACCAACCCCGTATCATTCGTCTCGGCGAACTAAGTATGGGGCTGGACAAAATTCTCAGTCGTCATCCTCCCTCTCTCAACTGTCATCTGGTAGTGTCAGCAGCTCGGACCGCTCATTCAGTTCGAATGCTGCCGGCGCACCCTTCCCTCCGCCCAACACGAATCAGACGGAGCGCGGATGATCATAGCATAGCTACCTGGACAGACCACATGCTGGTCGACGAAACCCACATCGACCACAACCCTCCCATGTAGCGGCGATATCTCGCCTCATCCACTCGCGTTTTCCTTCGCTCAAGATGTGCCGATGTCAGATTTTCGTGATGCTGCTATCAGCGACCCACCTAACGGCAATACCCCATCTCATCCACCCAATATTCCCTCACTTTTACCTTGGCCTCAAGGCTGCTGGCCTGAAGCTTGTGCCCGACGATACGTCGGGAGAGAGCGTAGCCGCAGTGCTCCCATGAGTATGGACGAACGCGTCTCCAAAGCACTCGAGTTGTTTGATCACCGAGAGGCTCAGGCGCATTTCTTGAGCACCTTTTCACAACAGACGACCCCAATCTTAAACGTGCAGCTTCCGGCTTTTTATCTAGCAAGCACTTTCAGAAAGTGCTCGATCTTTGGTGGAGCAGCAATGATGGCCATGATGATTTCGAGGAGTGGATGGGATCGAAGGCCGACGACCTCGTAATGCAGCGAATCTCAGACGAGATGGACGCGCTTGCTATATGTTATCAGTTTCGGGTCGCAGATGCGACTCCTCAATATCTTCTCGATTTCGACCTGGAATCAATCATTGAGCCCCTGGTCGAGACCTGTGCCCCGTTCACCTACAGTGTTCTTATCCGAGCGCTTCAGAGCGATCGCGCCGCGCGCGAGAACACGCACAAGTCACCTAACAAGGTAAGCAAAGTGCTAGACGTCGTAGCTTCACTTTCTGACTGACCTTGCCTATCAGATTGCCCTCGTCATAATTTCGCAGCTGGTCAAGCACCGAACACAAAGGGCAAATCTCTTCGCTGTGCCGTATGCTCTTACTCAGTGGGCAGCAGGCGCGCCTCGCCAGATCATCGACGCAAGCGCGAAGATTGCTCTTTCGATCGACTACTCGTCAGTCAATACTGCCCAGGCCGCAGTTTCGGATGGATGCATGGCGCTTGCATGCGAAGCTGTAAAAAACGGGCAAACCGGTTTCTGTTACGATAACCTCCAAGTCTGTACATCTCAACATGTCGAACAACGCCCTGGGGCTGCTCGAAAAGTTGTACTCGGCACCGCCATGATCCTTTATCCTCTTCGTAATGCCACAGATCAGGCCTGTCTACTGGAGCCCATTCTCGAGCGCCGCAATGCTCTGCACAAGATTTCCTTTGCGGAGCACATTCAAGTATCACCAGAGCTGATCTCGCGTGTTCAAGCGCATCAAGATATCCATATCGTCGAGATCTTACTCAAATACAGCTCTGTGTTCGCGTCAAAGGCTGAATCCTATCTATCCCTGCCTATATTAAAGCATGCAGCTCAGCGCCCTCCACCGTCTGGTCATCGGACCGAACAGTTCCCTATACGTGTCACAACGACTCCGGAACACTCTATTGATGGAAATATTGAAGTCTGGCGAGAGGCTTATGAAAACCAGCTCAAGATGAACCCAGCAGAAGACATTGGCAAGTTTGCGATACCTACCATAAACGACCAGTCGACGAACGCAAATATTCGAGGAGCGCAAAAAAAGCGCAAGTTTGACAACTCTATATTCAACCGTCTCGACGCTGCTCAGCCTGCACCGGGCATGTTCCATGTTCTGCTCAACACCTCCTGGTACCTGCTCAATCTCCACCGTGGGGATGCCCATGACCGCGGTAGTCTTCAGTCTTCATTACGCTCCTTGAGAAGAAACGGCATGGTTCTGAACATCCAGATTATCATGCGCTTAAGGCAACAGAGATGCAAGTACTCGATGGGCTCATCCTTCACGCATGGGAGCTAGAATGCGGCTTTACATCCTTACAGAAATTTGCAGATTCCGAACCGACTCCTCAGCGTCTTCTTCAGATTGCGAAAATTATTCGTTGCAAGCATGGATCAACACCGAGCAAGGAGTGCCTTACGGATGATATCCGGCATAATACAAAACTGCTTATGCGTGATCTTCTTGACTTCCGTACCTACATGATGCCGTAAAATCTGGAGACTTTGGCCGCGTCGAAGATCTTCTTGGCCAGTATACAACCTTTTATTGTGGAGTCGGTGCACGGAACTACTGTACGGAGTTCCTGCACTTGATTCAAAATCTTCAGCTAGTATGGACACCCGAGTTTGCGTAAGTACATGCTAATTCTCGCATTGATCAGCTAATGACCAGCCTAATAAAAGGGATGTGATGCGTGATAACATGCTCGTCAACATGAGTGGACGTGATGGCCACTGGATAGGAATCGATCAAAATATTGAGCACAACATTCAAATACTAGAGGTGCGTGCTCAACAACTCCATTAATGATTACTATTGACACTGATTCACATTCTTAGAAAATGCATACAGCACGTGGTGTCCATGCTGACTTTAGTCGTCTCTCGTCACTTTCACCTGCAACCCACATCTGGCGTCGGTTGATCAGAATATTCGGTCCGACCCTTGGCGTTCTATACAAGGGGGTCTCGCATACAGAAGTTGACACCAGTGCTCTCGTATTCACCGTCAGGGACAAGAGCATTCAATGGAAGCTCCTCGAGACGAATCCAGGTCGTGAGGCAACAAAGCGCACGGTAGACGCGATTGCGCTAGGGTCTGACAAGCTTAGTGGAGATGCAGTCGGGCGGGTCCACTCGTTGATTTCCACAAGCGTCGTGAAGCATGGATCAAAACAGGTATCAGATTGGAGGATGATGGCTCAGATGCGTCGGATTCCGAAGCAAGTTTCAGTTCCGACATTGAGTAGACATGATTTACAGTAATGTAACTAGTCATATACAGGTAGAAGAAGTGAGAGCCCTGGTCCCAATCGCAAGCGCTTGAGTGCCGGCTGTTCTGGTGGCTCTTGCTCGATGTCCATGACATCGTCTTCCGAGTCGTCGCTTTCCTTATCGCTGTTTGATCCGCCACTATGCCCCGCCTTAACAGCAACTTTTTACCGGCTAGCTTTGCCTTTATTGCTTTTTTCCGAGGTGGACGAGCAGCTTTGTAAGCAGCCTCCCATGTACTTTTCTCTACCTCGACAGTATGCTCAAACCCGCGAATGGCAGCAAGAAGATCATCCGCAAAGAGTGCCGACCAAGCCGCAGTCTGATGAAGAGAACTTGTAAGCAGAGCTGCAGAGATCTTGATCTGCTCATACGGGATGCGAGCGAGCGTGGTGATTGCAGTGTTTGTCAAGACAAAGCAGACCGGCATTCCTTCCGGAATTTTACCGTTCAACACGTAGGATTCACGCCAGTCCTCCAGCATCTTGGTCATGTGAGCGCGCTGGAATTTTGGCCTATACACATTCTTCTTTCCCGCAGGGCGTTTTCGTGTCGTTTTACTAGGCGGCGGAGCTACATGTAACACAGCGGGAAAGTATGACTGCAAGTCAAAATCTGAATCGACACGATGTGTGTGATAGCTGCAGCAATGTGGGCCAGTGAAGTCGAGCGCTGGAATAGATTGTCAAGGAGAGCGCCGAATTATCATAAGTCGAAGATCACAGTACCTTCCGGTGAGTCATCGTCAGCATAACTTGCGAGATATTCACGCAAGCAAGTATTCGATTGCGCGTAGCACTTCATGGCATCCGAGGTTCGTTTTTCTCTCTTAGTTGGTTTCGCCGACGGTTGCACAGCCCAAGCGTCGTACATCAGCAAGGATAAGCCCTGAATGTCATTGCGGCGTGAATTGCGACCGAAGCGTTGCAAGAGATCTTCGACAGTTTGACACAGTCCATATTGAATAACGTATTGAATGTCCGAGATGTTGATTCCCTAGTAATATACAAGAAAGTTGTGTCAGCTCGCTATATATTTATCTCAAGTGGGATGTCGGCAGACCAGAGAAAAAGCGCTAGTGGCGAAAAGAATACGGCAGTGTTGATTGTCATTTTCAGCGAAGCTCAAGTAGGTCTCATTGAGATAGCTCCTAGACATCCCTGCATGGTAAAATCGAATGAATCCCAGTTTGAAAAGCTCAGACCGCAGCGACAGAGGAGTGAAGTTGTACAAGGCAACATGCGCGTCGACCATGAGATCAGCATCGTCAACGAAGATGATCGTTTTCGGGGTCTGCGAGATATATTCTTCAGTAGAGAGAGTTCTAGTCTGGCCGTCCAAAGTCACAGTTGTCCCTTTGTTGATGAGCATGCGAAGGTTTCGAAAATCTTTAAGGCCACCAAAGATAGGGTACGCCGCATAGACTTGGTTCGCACGATTGATCGAAGACTTCAAGACGACAGGATTATCCAGACCAAGAGAGTCACGTAGTGAGTCCAAGACATGAGATGGCGCTGTCGCCGACAGACAGAGCATCGGAGTTCCGTCTCGAAGTGCGACACGCAGATCCCAAAGCTGACCATAGGCGGGTCGAAAAGCCTCCTGGTTGCCAAGAGCAAGTCCCCATAGCGTTATCATATGAGCCTCATCGCATACCGTCCCTGCAATGCTATGAGACCATGGTTTATTCTTGAGAAGCAAATCGTGCAGCGGCGTCGAGTGACCTTCGATTGTCTTGCACTGTTCCGGAGATGTTATGATGATGTTGTATGCGCCTTGTTCTATGGCCTGCGGGCCAATTTAGACAAGTAAACATTATAAAGTATTGATACTTACCTTCCATGTTGCGGTATCATGGCGTAGTTCATGGTTGATCGCAATCGCATTGATGCCGGCGAAGTCGCTATTGAGCTCGGCGACCTAAGATTAAGTCAATGAAGCACACCAGCACGCAAGGTTAGGCCTGAGAGAAAGATTACCATTGAGTCTTGTAGCTTCGTAAGGGGAGATAGAACGAGTATTATATGGCGCGGATTCATCAGAGCTGCGATAACAATTTGCATTGTCTTCCCGGAACCTGTCCTTGCGACTTTGACAACGTCTCGGCCTTCGTGAAAGTGTACAGCAGCGAGGAGTTGATCTTCGCGAAGAATTATCTTGCCTTGAGTCGACGAGTAGACGAGCGCATAGGAGAGTAAAGCATGGTCGACAGCCGTATTAGATATCATCCCGAGAGCTCGAAGAAATCCCAGAGAAACAGGTGGTATAGGCGTATTATTGTCAATTACGGTCAAAGCATTGCTTCGGCTTGATCCAGGATCCATAGCAGTATAATAAAACAGGTATAGCTACATAAATAGGGACTGAGGAATGGGAGGAAGGAGACAAGGACGCGCCGCGGCGAACTCGTAGTACAGCGATCAGAGACGCGTCGCGGTCAGGTGAGTACGTTTCACGTGCATACTGAATCAGCATGGCTCGCTCCTATTGCGCCACTCCGAATTCCACCAGTCTCTATACACAACCCCTCCCCCCCTCGTTGTGATTAGAGACTCGGTCACCAGTCTACTGGAGCGCGACAATTTGCTGATGCGACCGGCAATAGATAGGCTACATGTCGGCGACGGCGACTCGTCTTGCTCATCTCTCCGCTCTTGCTTGAAAACAACTTGACGCTCGAGGCATACCTGGTTAAGACACGATCCCCAGATACTTCGGAACTGCACATTCGTTGTCTACACACTGGCAGCATGAGAATTCTCTTCCAACCAATGAGGTTCATCATTCGATGCCCACAGGTCCGTCACGTGGTCTGAGGATAAGTGGTAATAAGGACGTGCTCACTTAGGTCAAAGGGTTGGCAGGTTTACATCAAGAAACACCAGACAGTTGCCTCGTTGGCTAAAGCCGGATATCTGAAAATGATGAACAGCCCGTCAGAACGCAACGCTCGCCCTGCTTGCGCGTTAGTCGCGACCCCGACCGTGTCGTTCTCAACCAGAGCCCACCTGGAAGCGATTACTAAAGTCATCATTCGACAACATGGTACTCGGCGAGGTCAAAGTATCCACAGCGTCGACGCCATCTTGCATATATGTCCTACGGGCAATACGCTGGCATACGCAATACTTGGAGTCAACTCGGGAGTACTTATCTGGATCTATTCTCGCCCCCAGTTCAACATAGCCAGATGTGGGCTTGCACTAGATGGCAAGTATTGGGCAGACGTCCAGGAAAGCACCTGTCTCTTCTGTTCATTAACTTTGGCTGCAAGCCTCATCTATGAGACCGAAACTCACGGCATGTAGATATGGCCTTCTGCCGGCCCGGTCGCCCAAGCGACTGAGCGCAAAACGAGCGCTCTAACGCTGAAAATCCGAATGTAGGAAGAAAGCGGCGCATATACCAGATAGCAGTATGCAGACGCGTTGAAGACACTAGAAGCTTGAAGATCTGGGGATGGAAAGTACAGTGGGTAGGTCTGAGGCTGTCGTTGGGAAATAGCCGTTTCAATTGTGACGACCTCAGTGACGGCGACCTAATCGATCGACGGGACCGACCCTTCGCTCTTGGTCTACCACGAGCCCCGCACATGGAACCTTGGCCACATGGATCCGTGGCAACGCACTTTCGGCTGACTCTTCTCACCATCGGCCGCGCCGAAAACAATTGCTGTATACGAGGCCCGCACTGGGCCCCTTGCCTCCTACTAATTACCTATGAGATTCACCGCTCCGCGACGAAGATCAGCGACCGTCGCCACGTTTTCTGGCTCCTACGACTCCTCGATTCCCATTGCTGATGCACGATCGTCGATCCGTAACACGGAGGCAAACCTCTGGCTCATCAGGCCGTCCCCATCTTTTCACAAACGCCGTCTCTGTCTCTCAAGTGTCTTTCATCGCAACGTCTCGCGATTCGCATAGCGGTTTTCATGAACGAGTGTACCGGAGGATCGAAGATGCAGACTAGGGGTTGCTTGGGATCGAGGAGGGCTCTGCGTCCGGTTTGTCGTCCTACCCATAACCCCCAAATTCTTTCCCTGCCCTGCAAGTCCTCTCTGCTTGTTGGCCCAACGGCCCGCCGTCTAAGCTTCTGAGATTTCGTCCGCCTTTTGTATCCTTCTCGCTGCCACCGTCTACGTACCTGCGGGTACTGCTGTACTTTTTGAAGTTTCCGAAACTATCTCTTTCTAGATATGTATTCCGGCAAGCCAGCATTACGAAGCGTAGGCATTTGTGTCCGCTTCCATGCAGCGGCTGGATACTACGATCGATGTCCGGTGACGTCGACGTCATATGTATCCGACGGCGGCATATGGATTCCTCTTTTCGGTTGACATCAATTCTTTATAACCTCAGCGACGGTGGTCAAGCTTGAGCGTGAACGTTGACCATCGTCAGTCCGAACTACATCATGACCCATAAAGCTGTTCAGAAGGTTGTCCTTTGTGGTGCAGGTTTTCTAGGTATTTTATCCGTTCATTCCTAGGGATCTCGTGCTGAGCGTGCACCAGGCCCCAATATTGCCACTACTATCAGCAAGAGTAATGCCAACTCCAACGTTCTGCGTCGCGTCCAAATATCCTCCCGCCACCCAGACCGCGTACATTCGTCATTGAAAACCAAGATGCCCCATGATCACCTTTTACCGCCCGTCCCCGTAGATATCACCAAAGCAGAGACTATCGCTCCTGCATTCGAAGGCGCCGGCACTGTTGTCTCCCTGGTGGGGATTCTGAATGGTACTCCCGAGCAATTTGAGGCTATACAGTGGCACGGAGCAGAGAATGTCGCGAAGGCTGCGAAGCAAGTTGGCGCGAAGGTGATTCATGTCAGTGCCATCGGAGCAAACAAGGATAGCAGCATACCGTACGAGCGGACCAAAGCATGGGGGGAAGAGGCTGTATTCGCGCACAGTCCTGATGCGACCATCATACGCCCCAGCATTCTATTTGGTCCAGGCGACGAATTCTTTGGCGTAAGTTCTCTGCGTGTCATGCGTCAAATTCTCCTAATCTTGTATTGCAGAGGTTTGCCAAACTTGCACAATTCCTGCCCTTCCTGCCTGTTTTCGGTGATGGACAAACTCGCTTCCAGCCTCTGTATGTTGGCGACATAGCTCGGCTCATCGAGATTATCTCGAGGAATGAGCCGAAAATACGAGAGCAAGTGGACGGAAAGATCATTGAGGCGGGAGGTCCGGAGAGTGAGTACATCCTAAAGTCTAGACCTTTGATCTGTCTTACGCGATCGCAGTCTTCACTTATCGGCAGATCATGGACTTGGTCATCAAGTATAGCGGTCGGAACCGTCCTATCGTTCCCATCCCATGGGCACTTGGGACACTGCAAGGAGCGATCTTAGAGAAGCTTCCTCCCACTATATTCACAATTTCGCGATCTCAGGTACGTTGCGCATGACCCGCGGGACGCCCGAGTTCTGAGTTCTAAACATACTTCTTCGATAGGTCGAGCAATTGAAGAAAGACAACATAGTGACTTCTAAGCCATCGCCAAACCAAGTACCATTCGCTCAGTTCATGGAAGAATATTCTTCGCCATTGACGTCTGTGCATGAGATATTGCCTCAGTACCTTGGTCGTTCGAAATAAGTTCTTTGTATAGTCGTGCACCGTATACGCATAAGTACACTCATGTCAGCCGAACTCTGTCAACTTTAACATTGAAGACTCTTATGGTTCTGATGACTGCAACTCGGGGTTTCGGGCTGCCATGTAATAATTGAGCGGTGAGTGGCGCTCTGGTGTAAAGAATGCTATAGAAGAGATCCGGCTTTCTTCGGACAGTTGCAGACGGGTCTTGCTATGCGCTGGTCCATTGTATTCTCTCAATGGGCTCGCTTGGGTTGATGCAGAACGTATGATACCCAAATCACTCGGCTCGATAAATCAGAGAGATCGTCGGCCTGCGTGTACGCTTCCGGGCGATAGTTGGTGAGAACGACGACCGCTGTCTGTGATAGTGAATGAAGTATCTTATAGCCAATGCACATACCCTTTTGCTTCACTAGCACATCCAACATTCGCAAGATGCAGACTCCAGAGTTTCAACGACTCGGGAGACCACAAAATGCTCATATAATCGAATTGCCATTGGTCCGAAGCTAGTCCGACGGCGGTTATCGCGGCCCTTCCGGATACGTTCCAGCGGCACAAGTGGTCCATCGGACCTTTCGGACACCACCAGGACCCACCAAGTGCAGAAATGACGGATTTGGCAATTAGGAATCACGGTTTGCAGAAAAACATCACAAGCACGCAGCTTCTTCGTCCGAATCTTCATTGCAGTATATATGGCAGGGTTCTGGAAACTACACCATCCATCCTCCCTTGTACCTCGCGTCCTGCTCGTTGATGTCGAGAAACGTGTCAAGCACTACCGTAGGTTCAGGTCTTGATACTCACGGCGAACAGACACGCGCCAGTCCCGATGTCCAGCAATATGTCGAGTCTATAGCTCAGCCAAGGCAAGAGAAGCCTGATGCGAAAGGCGTTCAGCAGGATCTTCCTGCGAAGGAAGTCTCGAAAGAGGCTCACTTCAGCATTTTCACGTCGGGCGAGAAGTGGTTCATCGTTACCATGGCATCCCTCGCAGGCATATTCAGGTATCGTATTCACTCTTCTTGACTACAATTTTGCAATCTCTAAACTATGACAAGTCCTCTAACAGCGAACATATATTTCCCTGCTATACCGGTCATGTCCACGGAGTTCCACAAATCCGTGGAGTTAATTAATCTGACTGTGACTGTCTATATGATCATGCAAGGCGTTAGTACGTGTTTGGTCTATTCGTCTGTGAAGGGCTGGTTCAAATCGTTGACATTGTCAGGTCCCATGTTCTGGGGAACCATGTCCGATCGATGGGGACGCAGACCCATGTTCTTGGGGTGTATCCTTCTTCTAGCCTTATCATGCGTCGGGTTGGCCCTTACGCCAACGTCGGACTATTGGCTTTTGATGCTCTTACGCTGCGTACAAGCAGCTGGATCGGCAAGCACCATAGCTCTTGGTCAGTACCCTAGCACAGACATGCCGTTCTGGAATCACCTTTACTGAAGAAAAAACACGTGCAGGTGCTGGCGTGATCGCTGATATCGCCATGCCCGCTGAGCGAGGCGGCTTCTTTGGTCTCGTGAGCTTCGGGCCGATGGTAAGTCTAATTTTACTTGCCCGACTTTCCTACACATATCAACGCTCGTCCTAGGTTGGCCCGAGTATTGGCCCTGTCATCGGGGGTGCTCTGACACAGGGCCTCGGTTGGAGGTCCGTGACCTACTTCGCTGTGCTTTGCCAGTATCTGACAGCATTATCAGGTCAATTTTCTGGTTTTTATGCATCTCGTCCGGAGTCTGCCTCGTAGCAATATCCCTGTGAGCCTCTTAACTATCATATTATATATGGTAATTTGGTCTGAGGCCCGTTACAGATTCCTACCGGAGACTCTCCCCGATCCATGGTTGGCAATGGCAGTTACCTCCCCCCATTGTTCTGGAGGCCCGCGATCCCACTTGTCGGGAAAGGCCGCCAATCCTGTGCGTCGACTGACAGGCCACCTGTTAGCCCTTTCGACAACCCACTGCGTCTCTTCCTGTACCCTGATGTCGTGATCTTGCTCGTCTTCAACGGGGTCATTTACGCCACGTTCTACGGAGTCACAGCGTCCATCTCCATCTTGTTCGAAGAGGTCTATCCGTTCCTTAACCAAACTGACATCGGGCTTTGTTTCCTCGGAATTGGCGGCGGAATGGCGATCGGCAGCCTGTTGAATGGAAGAGTGTTAGATCGAGAGTACCGCTCGATCGAGAACAGGCTGATACGGGAGGGAAAGTTCGACCCGGAGAAGAAGATGAGTGCTCGCGAACGCGCCTCGCAGAACAATTTCCCTCTGGAAGTGGCACGGCTGCGTCTCGTTCCCGTGTATCTCTTGATCTATCTTGGGTGCATCATCGGCTATGGATGGTGCCTAGAGGCTAAAGTTTCGATAGCAGGGCCTATGATTCTGTCAGTTGTCAGTGAGTGACCTGTCCTTCCTATTGTCGATATGGTCTGACGTATTTTATCAGTCGGATACGTCCTGGTTTCCCTTATGAATTGCATACAGACCTTACTCGTCGACCTGGCTCCTGCACAAGGTTCTTCTATCACTGCATGCGTGAGTTTCCATTCTATTGCACAATGTTGATGTTGACAGGTATACTAAACATGGTCCTAGAACAATCTCGTCCGTTGCTGCCTTGGTGCCGCGATGGTTTCAGTGATCAATATCATCATTAACTCTATTAATGTTGGGTGGACTTATGTCGTACTTGCTGGCCTATGCGTGGCCGTCACGCCGTTACTATGGATAGAGTTTCGCTGGGGACCGGTTTGGCGGGCACGCCGCCTGCAGAGACAGCAGGCAGGGCAGCATTAGACAAGTCGGACGTTCCGACCATGCCTCGTACTTTATAATCCCTTGTAACATTCGATCATTCATCCGTAGAGCATCTGGATACGCACTCGTGTAGACCGACACCGCAATATTTCAGTATTTGTTGACTTTCGAGTTGACGCCATGATGGCGGTGCTTCCTGTTGAACCACGCCGACTGCTAAATTGGGAATGGTGATCGCGACGCTGAACTTGGCTCCGCTCCCCTTGGCACGGACCGATAACCTGATCTGTATATAGAGTTTTCAGACCTGCCCCCGTACTGTGGCGACGTGCTTCGCTCGCTTCAAAACCGACGCTCAAGGGGAAGTATGTATATGAGATGTCGGCAGGGGCATCGCTGACGTTCAATCGTTCGTACGAGTCTCTCTACACACGTTGCTCGACGTTGATCAAAACCTGTCGCCCCTCTTCACAGAAACCGTCCGAGGCATCACGGAGTTCCGTAAGATTTCCCACTCGTTGCGTTTCTGATGCGTAGAAGCTGAGGGATGCGGATGGCCCCGATTTCTAGTTGAAGTTGCCATACACACGATCTTGTATGTTCGACATATTTACCCACCCGACCTGTTCATCCGCCGGAAGAAGTACAACACTCCGGTCTATCAGTCTCGCCACCCTACTCTGAACGAGTACATCAATGGCGCGATCAAGGCGGTTCAAGAGGAGCTGGTCTTGGTGGGTCAAGGTTCAGTACGCAGCGGCGCAGAACTAATCCGACGACCCGAGCAGGGCAATGTAGACAAGGTCGTCGTTGTCATTAAAGACAAGGATGAAGTCGCGTTGGAGCGATTTATCTTCTCTATCCAGAACATGATCGAGGTGGAATCATTTAACAAGGACACAAGGTAAGAATTCGTACCTCCATAGCTTTGCATAAAAGCTGAAACCAAACAGCGTTGACGAGGCCATGCCTGCATCTGCTCTTGGCCAATACTTTCGTTCTTTTCTGATCAAGCTGAACATGATCGAGGCACAATTGGGTGAACTGCCATTCAACGGTAAGCATCTCTAAGGAGATTAGGAGGCGGCCGTTGAACGTGACACCTACTTTCGCAGAGACCAATACGTTCGCAATCGTGTTGGAGCTGCAAGACGACAAAGCGCCATCTACTGGTGCTGGGAAGGTACACCTCGTCTGATCCTTCCGCGGGATTAATTCAGTCTGACGCCTCTCCGTAGGATAATCCCCCGCCATGGATTCCCGCTGTAACAGAGCATACGACATCGGGTGCCTCCGACGAAGCTCAGCTTCAGATGGTTCGTGCTGTCGACACAGGAATTATCAATGTATGAATACACCTTTCCCGCACATAGACATTGGCTCACAACAACTCTCAGCTTTCATTGGCAGTTCAAGAATCGGAAGACAAAATGCGCATCTTTTCCGATACTGACGAATCAAAATCCAAGGGAAAGGGAAAAGAACGTGCCGTTTGACCCACCGAGAATCAAGCATCTTTTTCAAGGGAATGGGGACCGCAGTGATGGAGCATATGCGATCCAGACAACGATATTGGAGAACGTGTCAAATGGGCGGAATCTCACCTAGACACGTCATATACAATATATTCCATATAACATCGCCGCTCGTGCTAGTTCTCACTTGCTAGTCCCCCCGAATTTGATCGATGTTGGTCCAGCGAAGAGCCAAGATATCGCAGAGATAGTCAAGTTCGAGATTCGAAGGGGGACTCGGAGCGGTGATTGCCAGATCTTTGTGCGTGCAGGCCGTCCCATCAGGCGCCCGGCATTTTCGGCATTGGCCCTGCCTACATCTGAGATCAAGATCTACGATGGGCACCGGGGACGATTATGTCAGATTAGTCCCGGCGAACGCTGATTGGCTGAGAGCCTCCCATTCTACCTTTGCGATGGGACATTGCCAATTTGCTTCTTTTTCCAACTATGCTGTTCTGTCCGCACACAACGGTTCGTGGGTACCGAAGAAACATGTCGGAACGTTCACATACAGGCCGTATATATGGGCTGCGTCTTTCTGGTGGCCCACATCAGTTCACCCACCCTTTTCTTACATCTTCATGTCGCGATTACCCACTAATTCAATCTCGAGCACTCTACCCACTAAATTCGACGCTCGTAACAACGAGCAAAATGACATTCGTTCTCATTCAGAGCCACTAACATCTGCACCGCAGGTTATCCATGATGCGAAGCAGAGCGCTGCCGCAGACGTGGTCACGGAGAAACCTTTCAGTATCTTCACGTCGTCTGAAAAATGGTTACTTGCGACTACGGCGTCCATCGTGGGGTTCTTCAGGTTCGTGTTGTTCTGTCTCATGTCCACTCATTGTTGAAGCATAATTGCATTAGCCCCCTCACCGCGAATATCTACTTTCCAGCCATTTCGATTATGTCTGCACAATTCCACAAGTCAGTGGAATTGATCAACTTGACCGTGACGGTGTATATGATCATGCAAGGGCTCAGTACGCGTTTGAAGGTTTCTTCCTTTCTTGCTGCGTCTGCATTGAATATCTATCAGGCCCGATGCTCTGGGGTACACTTTCTGACCGGTGGGGACGGAGACCCATGTTTCTAGGCTGTCTCGTGCTCTTGGCCGTGTCGAGCATCGGACTGGCTCTCACTCCGACCTCTGCCTATTGGCTACTCATTCTTCTACGGTGTGTTCAGGCGGGGGGCTCGGCGAGTACAATCGCGATAGGTCGGTGATAGCCCGCAATGTTTTCTCGGATATTCCTCACGTTCAATTAGGCGCTGGGATCGTTGCCGATGTCGCGACACCTGCTGAGCGAGGTGGGCTCTTTGGCCTCGTCAGCTTTGGTCCTATGGTAAGGCTCTTCACTGTCTCCACTGCCGTAGTCGCTGACTATTGTCGTAGGTCGGACCTGCTGTTGGCCCCGTGATCGGCGGTGGCCTGACGCAAGGGCTTGGATGGAGGTGTGTGCCAAGCAGCAGAGCCCAATCTTTAATCATCACAGCCTTCTAGGTCCATTTTCTGGTTTCTAGCCATTTCATCTGGGGCTTGTGCCACCGCAGTATTCTTGTGAGTGTTGCACACGCAACTCTAGCTGAGGTCCTGTCTGAACGCCGTCTCAGGTTTCTACCCGAGACTCTTCGTTCGATGGTGGGCGATGGGAGCTTCCCTCCTCCGGTCCTGTATAAGCCTCCCATTCCACTAGTTGGAAGGAACCGCAAATCCCTCGAGGCGGCTGAACGCCCGCCGCCCAAGCCCTTCAACAACCCCCTGCGCCTCTTCACAGAACCCGACGTCGTGGTCCTCCTCCTACTCAACGGCATCATCTACGCGCCATTCTACAGCATCACGGCGTCCATCTCTATCCTCTTCGAGGAGGTCTACCCCTTCCTGAACCAGACGGACATCGGCCTGTGCTTCCTCGCCATCGGTGGCGGCATGATGGTCGGCACATTGGTCACGGGCCGGCTGCTCGACTGGGAGTACTGCTCGATAGAGGAAAAGCTCATGCGCGAGGGAAAGGTCGATCCTGAGCAGAAAATGAGCGCGCGCGAAAGGGCCCAGCGGGGTGACTTCCCGGTAGAGCTGGCGCGGCTGCGTATGATGCCCCTCTATTTCGTGATCTACGTCGGGTGCACTATTGGCTACGGCTGGTGTCTTGTGGCCAAAGTCAACATCGCTGGACCACTGATCTTGTCGTACGTCAGTGAGTATTACGTTTTTTTCTTATGCACGTATTAATGCCAGGTGCCAATGCATGCTCTCAGTTGGACATGTTCTGGTGTCCATGATGAACGCCGTGCAGACCCTGCTGGTTGATCTCGTACCTGCACAGGGATCCTCCATCACAGCCTGCGTGCGTACTTCGCCAGATCAGTTGTCCTGCAAGACATACGTACTGATATTCGTATCCAGAACAATCTTGTCCGTTGCTCCTTGGGCGCCATCCTGGTGTCCGTGATCAACATCATGCTCGACAGGCTGGGCGCTGGATGGACCTACGTCGTCCTTGCAGCTACATGCATCGCTTCCACTCCTCTGTTCTTCATCGAGCTGAAGTGGGGTCCGGTTTGGCGCGAGCGAAGGCGCAAGCGGCTTGCGGGGGAGAAGTAGACAGTGACATAGCCCGGACTCATACATACATTACTTTCAACACTTTAATAGTTGGTACTGGTCGTCATAAGCATCGCATTTTCTTAGATACTTACGCAATTCGATAAGAGAATATAGTTTGTGGTCTGACTTATGAGAGTCTGCACGTCGTGAGGCTGGAGTACCCTTGCCGACGACCAATTGGCCGCACGGCATGGGGAGGTATCACTATCAGATGTTATCCGGACCAGAATGTGTACAGTACGGTAGGAAGCGGGAAAAGAAAGATGTAATAAATCGACGAAACTAAACATCTACCCGTATGCGCTGGATGATCGGGATGATTCTCTCCCACTCTTCCATGGACTGGGAATATGCGATCAGTATGCAGGTCGAGGAGAGATAATGAAACGTACACTCTTGTACAGCTCAATCTGCCCGTCGGCGAGATTGGTCAGCATCTCCTTCATTTCTGCCTCCTTAGCGTGCTGGAAGACAGCTTGTTCGCGCAGAGTCTCGTCGCTGAAGGCATCAGATGTTTCATGTGCGGTCGTCACAGCGTCTTGGAGCTAAGCCACGAATATAAGAATTGGACAAGTAGAGTATCAAACAAGATCTGACCTCTTTAATCTTGACGTCTAGCTTCTTCATCTTCTCGACCCTGCTCCGATCATCGTCGGCACCTCGAATGGCATCAACCTTATCCCGCAGATAGGCACCGAGGCCTAGGCCTGAGCTACCGGCGTGGCCGCTGATAATTGCAGACAGACGGTCGCGCTCCGCAGTGACACCTGACAGGTAATCAGTGAGCTCTTCGAGGTCAAGTTGCTTTTGGTCTCGGAGTTTAAGGACCGCTCGGTGGGCATGCGAGTAGGTCAGCAATGAATGCAAGTGGACGAGAAACGGGTCCATCGTGTTTTGCGTCTAGAGTGTCGTAAATATCGGAAAGTCTGTCACGATGGTGAATATATACCGTGTGACGCAATAACGCCGAGAACTCGAGCAGAGTATTCGAAAAATGGTTCAGCTGGTCAGTGATTCCCGACTCCAAGAACCCGAGGCCTTGCACCGCGACGGCCAGATCGTGGTAGTCCGCGGTGAGATCTTCGCCGAAGGCGTCCGGATCACCGGCTCATTTAGCCTCAGATTCAACACGGCATGGTGCAAGTGTTCAAAGCTCACCTGTCGTGCGACCCCGGACGCGTGTCCAGAGACGCTCGGAGGTTACGAGGCTCTCCTCGAACTTGTCGACGTTCTCGCGCATCTCGAGGAAGCGCTCGTCTGGCTTGCGCACACGGGCGAAGGCATTGAGGAGGGTGTCTGAGATGTTGTCGATGACGCCTTGTGATGATTCGGGGCCGGGTGGATGGGCGACATGTTGGTGCATGATGACATGCTACATGACGGAGGGTAAATGGATATCATTGGAAAGCAGCATAACTGAAGCAGACCCATTCTGTTGATTCAAAGAAGGCACGGACAAGAGTGCTTCGTTGTAATGTCGGGTGCCGTGCCAGTCTCTGGAGGAATCGATGGAGACTGAAAGCCTCCTTAGTTACGTCGCGCTATGGATCGACACAACACTCACTCCTGGCGTCGACGCTCCATAAACTCGGGACTGAACCTATCTCCTGTGATATATTCTACCACGCCCTCAGGAATAGAACTAGGCACGAGGGCACACGAACGAACCTAGCCTGTGCTTGTCTGGCAGAGGAGGAACAACACATGCTGGGAAATCTCTTGCTAGATGGTTCCGAAGGAAAACAAAGTCCTGGAACCGTCTTCTCGACGATGGGGTAGGTGATGAGAAGATGGGTAAATTGGTCTAATGACGCGTCGGCAATACATTGTCATATGAGGGTAAAGACTGCGTACCTTTGCAGTGACCAGGTATGAGACATAAGCATCCTTGGTCTCTGGAAGCTCTTTCACGGGATCCTTGACCGAGGTAATTAAGTAGCCCTCCCACTTCGGATCGTGTGGCCCTCTGCCATCCTCGCTCTCGGCTGTGCTCTGTCTGAATCCGGGGCCGGTGGGCGCTGATGGATCACTGTTGACGTCGTATGCAGGGGCAGCCGCTGGGGATTCCCAAGTAACGCTGTCGAAGACATCCTCTTCGTCGCCGTGCATGGTGGATGGGACTGAAGTGAAGGAGAAAGTGCACCGCAGTTCAGGAGACGGAGACGGAGCCGAGACAGCGGCGGGAGATCGTCATTACTATTGACCGGACAACAACCGTCAACATTCCACTCTCCTCCTCCTCATCACCCACCATGCTACGCAGCCTCAAGCTGCTTTCTTGGGCTGCGGCCCTTGTCTTAGGCTCTTCGTGGGCCGCGGCCTACGACGTTCCAATACTAGACACAGATTATTCCAGGCAAATATGCTCAGGCATGTGGAGCAATTCAAAGACTTTCATTAATGGTACGCGCCTCGCGTTCACCGCACATCCGAGTCTCCTGTTCATGCGGCAACAGTTACCTTCGATAATTCCTCACAGGGCCAGCTGGCCATGGTTATTTATGAGTGGAAAGACTCGCCATATCTGGGGAAAGTCACGTCTGAGATTGATGATTTCCTGCCTGTAAGTCCCCGAACTTCAGTTCCGCATCCCCTAAGGTCCTAAGTAATCCCCGACCAGCAGAAGACATACATTTGTACTTCAGATGCTGTTCGCGGCGGGTTCTGCGACAACTCCCAGCTGGGCCGGTTTATCCTCGACCTTCCGGAAGGGAAGGCAATCAACGACACGAGTTTCTGGTCTGCACGCGTAGCTTTCTCGTCTTCCGACGAACCTCCTCCGTCGTCAGACCCCAACAATGAAAACGTCACAACCGGCGATCTGTGGGACAATCCGGCTGGCAATCCCACACCCCCGCCCAGTGAGTATGACACGCCGCCGCGTGCACTGCGTTATCGGCGGGGCGCTTCGCCGGAGCGCAGGCAATCGACGGACGCCCTCAACCCAAGTCCATCCGGTATTCTTGTGTATAAGGAACCGATTCAGTACCAAGTCCGCAAGACTGGGTATTACTGCGTCGGTGAGTGCTACTTCGTATCTTAGGATCACTCGAGCTCATCAGCGTCTGTGATGATATAGCTGTTGTCCCCGTTACCGTATTGCCATCGGAGCCCCGGGGATTGGTATCTCGCCAAAATGGCACGGATGTGCACCCATCTTATCAAGGCAGCGTTCATTTCCAAAACACCTTCAATGGTCAGCTACCAGCAACAGACTATCCTAAAGTCACAGTACGTCGACACTGATTACCGTGAAGAGGCGTTATTAATCCAACGTCCATATCTAGTTCTACTTTGTGATGCTTCTTGTCTACGTCGCCTTCGGCGCAGCGTGGGGTTGGATGTGCTACAGGCATCGGACTGACATTCTTCCCATACAAGTGCGTCCATGTCTCCCGCTCTGTCCGCATCCATTGAATAAACTGTATTCACAGTACTATCTCTCGTTCCTCATTGGATTTTTGGTAATCGAAATGATGGCTAACCTAACATACTATCGCTATCTCAATGCGCACGGCAAAGGCACAGCAGCAACTGTCTTCCTCTTCGTCGTCGCTATTCTCGATGCGGGAAGAAATTCTCTGTCTTTCTTCATGCTCCTCGTTGTCTCTCTTGGCCTTAGTGTTGTCAAGGATGAGCTTGGCCCTACCATGCGAAAGTGTCAGATCCTGGCTGCTGCACATTTCATTTTCGGAGGTATATCATCCAATTGCTCCCAATTACTATACTTATTGCGTAAATGCAGTGCTCTATGCCGTTGGGATCGTGGAACTCGAATTCGAGTCTACCTCCGCACTCGTGCTACTGCTCTTCGTCGTTCCTCTGGCCTTCACGCTTAGTGGATTCCTCATGTGGATCCTCTATTCCCTGAATGGTGAGATGTACCGTGGCGTAGTAAAGTGCAATATGCTGAGTCTCCTTGTCAGCTACGATGTCCCAGCTGAAGGCCCGGAAGCAGCACTACAAGTTCAGGATGTTCCAGCGTCTGCACTGGATTCTTCTCTTTGTCGTGCTGGTGGTTGCTATCTTCTTCGTTGTCTCTTCACTGAGTTTCTCTGGACGCCTCGCAGAAGGTTTTTATTATCTGTGCCCCTCGCGTTGAAACTAGTCTCATACAGGATCTATAGATTATGCCGCGAAGACCTGGAAGGTCCGATGGTGGCTGCTCGACGGCTGGCTATCTCTGCTCTACTTCGTCGCCTTCGTGGCAATTGCTTACCTCTGGTCACCGTCGGAGAACAACAGGAGATTAGTGATGTCCGACGAACTCGCCCAGGACGAGGAAGACGCAGAAGACTACGAGTTCGAGTCGATCGAACAGCGAACGCTCGCCCGTCACCGCGACGACGACGAGGCGACGCTCGTCAACGGCCCGCGCAGCGGCGCTATCTCACTCAATGAGGAGCACGTCGTGTTCGAGATCGGCGATGAGGACGCACACGATCTCGAGGATGACGATGACGACAAGCCGACTCCGTCCGCGCGGCGCTCAGCGGTATCTCGGCATGATGGAGGCTCGGACGAGCGTGAGGGGTTGATAGCAGGGGGGAAGAAGGATCATGACGATTGATCGAGTACTCCTCGAGCACTGTTTCGTCTCAGCATCATAAGACAATGTTATTATATTGCATAGAATACATGTGCAGACAGCAGCTACTAAGTTATCACCCAAACAACATCGATCAGCGTCCGATAGCGATTAGTCCCGTATGCGACCAGTGGACGTTGTGTACAGACGGGCGGCGATGTTCATACTTTGTAATTCCTGCATAGACTGTGAGAAACAACTAGATGCGGACAATCTCGAGTCGACGTACCTGGAACAGCAGCTTGGCAGCGTAAGGAATGTAAAGCTGGGAACACGCTGTCTTGTTTTTACATGCTCGGCACTCGAAACTTTGCTTTTTCAGGTTAGCAATAGCCGTGAGACCGCATCTGTGGAAAGAGAAAGGTCAACGCCAGGACTAGCAAGAAATGGATGATCACGTACATGTCGCAAACATGCAAGCGGTAGGCATCGCTGGCGTCGAACAGGCGCTCCTTCAAGAACGCCGCCACACCATGCGAAATCATACAATCACGTTCCATCTCTCCGAAACGTAGACCACCGTCTCGACTACGACCCTCCACGGGCTGTCTGGTCAGGATCTGCACCGGTCCTCTTGCACGCGAGTGGATCTTGTCGTCCACCATGTGCTTCAGCCGCTGGTAGTACGTGGGCCCGAGGTAGACCTGTGCCTGCAGCTTCCGTCCTGTGTGGCCGTGGTACATCACTTCAAGGCCACGAGACTGGTAGCCTTGCTGCCTGAGGAACGTTGACACAGACTCCACGGTGAGATCCGTGAATGGCGTGGCATCACCCTCGTTACCGATGAGCGTTGCGACCTTCGACAGCAGCGCCTCGACCAGATGTCCGATGGTCATACGAGATGGAATGGCGTGAGGGTTGATGACGATATCGGGAGTGATGCCCTCTGCGGTGAAAGGCATGTCCTCCTGGCGATATGTGATGCCAATGGTACCCTTCTGACCGTGACGAGACGCAAACTTGTCGCCAATCTGAGGGACACGGGTCGAGCGGACCCGGACCTTGACGAATTTCTGGCCTTCCGAGTTGGTTGTCATCAACACTTGGTCAACAATACCACTTTCCGTGCTCTTGAGCGGCGTCGATACGTCCCGACGAGTATGTGTCCGCGTTCGTTGACCGAGTTCTTCGCTATCCGGAGGTATCGGTGCAGTCTTGCCGATGATGATATCTTCGCCGTTGACACCAGTTCCAGGAGCGATGAGGCCATCATCCTCAAGCTTGTCGTATGTTCCATGCTTCATCCGCAACGTTGTCTCCCGCGTAGGCTTCTCGAACTCCTCAAGCTGCTGAACACCGCTCTTCTTCTCCAAGTCCATGTAGCTCCTGTAATAGATACTACGGAAGAGACCGCGATCGATGGAACTCTGATTCATGATGACAGAATCTTCCTGATTGTAGCCGCTGTAGCAAAGAATAGCGACGATAGCGTTCTGACCGGCAGGAAGTTCGCGGAATTTCAGGTATTCCATTGATCGAGTGGTGGCGAGCGGCTTTTGAGGATAATAGAGGATGTTCGCCATCGTATCCATACGGACCAGGAAATTCGTAAGGTAAATGCCCATGGCTTGTTTACCCATAGCTGATTGGTACGTGTTACGGGGAGACTAAAATAGCGTGTCATCATATGGCTTCATATCAATAAGAGGGGTGCATACCTGATTGTGGTCGGGGAACGGAATGATACTGGCACAAATACCGAGGATCATACTTGGATGGATCTCGCAATGCGTCCAGGTATGAGTATTGACAATCGAAGCAGCCTTCAATCGTGCAGCAGGATCAAACTCGGCTTCATTTTCGAGAGGATCGACGCCAGCGCTCTTTAACCGCGAATTCTCGAGATCCTCGGGCGTCATACAGATCATGACCGTCTCTTCCTCCTCTGCGTCAAGCATTTCGATAATACCGTTTTGTATCAGATGTTCCCACTTGAAAGGCTCGCCAGTATCAGTGAAGCCGTCCCGAAGCCACAACGTATGTTTCTTCTGCAAGGCAAGCTGCTGATTGTTGACAATGAAAAGCGGCCGGCAAACCCGTCCAGGATCGGTATACATCCGTAGTTCACGCTCGCGAACGTCGCGGACGATGGAGACCTCGGGGTGAAGATCATCCTTCCGCCGTAACTTTTTGATGGTATTGATGAGGTTGCTCGGATCTCTGTGAACCCCCATCCAAACACCATTCACGAAGATCTTCGTCGTAGGTACCGATGAATGCGCATTCTCTTCTAGAGATTCCAAACCCCACTCCTCCAAGAAGTCGATGATCGGCGCAGACTGAGAACCGACGGAAATGGTGGCCATAAGCGCCAAGTTCTTGACAAGACCGCAAGCTTGACCTTCTGGCGTCTCCGCAGGACAGACCATTCCCCAATGAGTGTTGTGAAGCTGTCGGGGCTTCGCAATCTTGCCTTCTCGGCCAAGTGGAGTGTTGCACCTGCGCAAATGCGACAGCGTAGAGGCGTACGTGTATCTGTTGAGAACTTGGGAGACACCAGCCTTCGAAGACATAGACTTCTTCTGGTCGCCCCAGTTGCCGGTAGCCAACGAATATTTCAAGCCGTTAGTGATGGTATTGTGCTTGATCGCAAGATTCAAATTGAACTCTTTATGGCTCTCGACGCACTGCAAACGATTCGTCAATTTCGCACCTGGATGACTAACAAGTTTTTTTTACCTTCTGCAAGTAGCGATATACATCTCGCGTCAGCTTCCTGAAAAGCATGCGGAAGAGATTTGCAAGCAGAGGTCCTGCCAGATCAAGACGCTTCTTGCCAAAGTGATCACGATCATCCAGTTCTCGGCGTTCCATGGCAGCAAGCAGAAGTCGATGAATCATGTAACCAAAGAAGTAGGCCTTCTTCGACTCCGATCCTTCTGCCATCGAAACGTGAGGCAGCATTTCTTTCTGCAGAATCTCCTGGGCGTAGCGAAGACGCCGTTCGCGTGACAGACCAGTCGTCGTACCACGGTTCCCGATGAAGTCTAGGGCAACCTGAACAACGTGTTAATTCGGAAGAGGAAGGAGTAAACGAGTATACAAACCTCGCGATCTTGGATCACGAAGCCTTCGTCAATACAAGGCTTCAGCATCTCGAGCATTTGGGAGTCCTGCATGTCGTAGCAAATATGCTCCAAGATATCACGATCGGAAATGACACCAAGAGCGCGGAAAACAACCCAGATGGGGATGTCGACTTTGATGTAAGGTATCGTAGCTCTCATGACGTTGCCAGACTACATAGAGCGATTAGTTGAATGTCGACGTTTAAAGCCTCCGATAGCACTCACCGTCTTCTCCTGGCTACGATGGTACATCTTCACCTGGAATTGACTAATCGTTTTCCCACCCTTCTCTACTGCAGAACGGATCTCAGCAAGGAAGTTGATGGGGGAAGGCTGAGCCTTGGCGAAAACATAGACATGGTTTGTCGCCATACGTTCCTGGGCAATCAAGACCTTCTCCGAACCATTGATGATGAAATAACCACCCGAGTCATACGGACACTCGTTAAGGTCATAGATGTCTTGCTCTTGAAGCTGTGTAAGAACACAGAACATCGAGCGGAGCATGATGGGGAGCTAATACGGGCTTAGGAACGCGAAAACTGCACAGCTACACCTATAACGCACCTTGCCAATCCAGACCTTCATCTTATCCTTGTCGTCCTCTGGATTATCCTCCAACTCGACATCCCAGTTAACGTCGCCGGGTTGACCATTCGGATCAGGAATCCCAACGGAAAACCGCCGCCTCACTTCCAGATACAGTGGCGACGAGTAAGTGAGGTTCCTGAGACGGGCCTCTTGAGGAAATACGGGTACGACAGATCCATCGGCCTCAGTGATGGTCGGTCGAGAGAGGTAGACCTGTCCGAAGTGAAGCTCGTAACGGCGCATGGCATCGGTGTCATGGCCAGTGTGCTGCTCGGCCTGATCCAAAATGAGGTCCTGGTTCTCCTCAATAATCTCCTGCATGGTATTGTGTACAAATTCATCGAACGAGTCGAGCTGCTGCCGGACAAGCCCCTTCTCGTCGAAGAAACTTGAGATGACGGCCCAACAATCCTCTTGAGTGATTTCCTCATATTCATCGTCGTACTCCTCTTCGTAAGCAGTGTCGTCGTACACCGCGGCGTCACGGGGAGGTGATGGTTCTAATTTGCCATACAGATGTATAAGAAGTGTAGGGGGAAATACAAGAGAGCTTGCACACCTGCACTCATTCTGAGCGACTCTCTAGATACCAATTCAAATTTGCGACGTGAAGTGGCGTGAACAACTCCTGAAGTCTAATTTCTTCCACACAAACGCAGTATGGCTTCCAGAAATGCCAAAACGTGGGCTGCTGAGGAGTGACGGGCGACGACCGTGATGGTCAAGCAGCAAGAGAGCCAGGCGTCGCGGACGCGGCCAACGCAATTACAAAGCGGGCCCGCAGAACTTTTGTTTGGTTGTGTTGACGTGTCTTTCCATTCTTGGCCACTCATCTTCTCCTCGAACCGGCCCGAAATTGCTCGCACTGCGACCTCGTTCGGCTCTCGCTCTGGGTTTTCAGCTCGAGAGCTCCCTTGTTCAATGACACTGTCTCGCGGACGCAGAGTCTTTCTTACCAGAAATTTTCCTCATTAGTGAGTCATGGACTTTACATTATTAAGACACGGTCAAGCTAGCTCGTCTACTGCGACACTACCACCTCACATAGCGTTAAGCAGTGTGTTCATTTTTCGCATCGCACTGCCAGCATATCCACCCTATATTTTGTTGAGCTTAGTTCCCTCACCATCACCAGTCAAGACAACGCACCCCGAAGATAACTGTATGGTTCAGGTAGTGGAAAAGCTCGTAGAGGTCGCCTCTCAGTTCGTATTGATCCACAGGCTCTGTCTTCGGGAAGTGCTTGTGGTACGCGGTAAAGAATGATCGGGGGATACCTCCAAAAATTCGAGCAATAGCCAAACTGAGGTTTATTCAGATGGGCAGATGGTACGAGTCGCACAGTTCCATGGACTTACTCCGCTTCGTTGTGGCCATAGAACGACGACGGGTCGAAGATGACTGGCTCTCCTGTCTTCGTATCCGTACCTGTGTTCCCGCTCTGCGCAGGGCCATGTATATCAGACGGTATCAACATGAGCTGATTCGATGTCGCATACCCAAAGATCGCCATGCAGAAGGACCGGTTCAATCTGCAAATGTCCTAGCAGAGCGGGTATCACTCTGTCCCGACACCCATGAGCATTCATCATATAACAAGTAATCTTACGCACTCACCTCTGCCTTACCTCTTCCCCCTTCTTGCATAAATCCGAGTACCCGCCTTCTGCCTTCAGCGACGCGAGCAAGTCCCCAATCTTCGTCCCAAAGCACTCCTCCCAAGTCTCAGACCACCCATTCCGCATCCTTGTGGCCCCGCAGAACGTCGGCACTTGGAACCCGAAGCCCTTGCTGCTCTTATACTGATGCAGCTCCGTCGCCAGCCTCCTGCCAAGCACCTGCCCTGACTTCTCCGTGAGCGAGGTCAAGTCCTTGTACTCCGAGACGAAATACGGGCGGCCTTCGCCGCTGGCGGATTCCTGCCCGTCGCTATCGACGAACCCAGCTGCAATCACGGCTGGCACCAAGCCTGGTGCGGCAGCGCTCATGGCCCGCAGCGATTCCGTCTCGCCGACATACTGTTCTTTTTCCACAGGAGAGCCGATTTTGACGAAGAATCTGTTCCCCGATGAGGATGCAATGCGGGGTAGACTTCCAGAGAATTCGGCCTCTGGCTCTAATTTCTTCAGTTGCTGTAGTACGATCGGTGGAATAGTTGTGCGACCCATAGCGTTGCTGAATGTTGCAATGGTTGTTGCGAGCAGGGCCTGAGTGCGATACTAGGATAGGTAGTGCCGTGACGTCATTTGTGTAATCGAGCCCGTCTGAGATCTCATGGACCTGCGGCTGCAGACGTGCGTAAATACTTCAGATTCTGTAGGTTCGTCCACCCTACGACTTTGTTGGCATGGTCACGGCGTTGTCGAACATGGTCGCCCAGATAATTTTGTCATTTCCTTACAAGAATACGCAACTCCAGACTGTCCGGGTTCGGTGCGCAATGCTTGAACATTCACGATGAGGGAACGATGCTAATAAAGTATTCCTGGTGCTGTAATCGCTATGCTTAAAACTGACTGTGTGCGTTATCGATACAAAAATGCTATCCCAGCCAAGCGTCGAATGGTCCTTGGTCCTTCCCCGACCCAACAAACCAAACTCTATATATTGGGCGAAAGCCTGATTCAGAGATCAGAAGCCGGTTCATACAGCAATTGCGACAGGAATGCACTCACCAGTCAGCTCTAATGAGGTCGTCCACATTGGTCAATGCCGCCGAAGCTAGCTCACGGGCCTCGAGCCAGACCCACACCTAGACGTGATAGCGTAGGTTAGCGCTTCATGCCGGAACATATCCTATCTATCAGGACAAAGCAACGACAGGCTCACCTTCAACAAAGCACCGGTGTTCCCACCAGGTAGCTGCGCCATACCCTCCTGTGTCGTCATCTGCCTCCCGAGTTGCCGCAGAATTGGCAACGCGCTCTTAAACAGGTCCAAATCCGGATTCAGCTGTCGACCGATGCCCTCGAGGAGCAGGATGGAGATAACTGTGTTGATAAAGTCTCCCTCCATCTTCACGTGGTGCTGCCGGACAGCCGTCAGCACGTCCGTGAGGATATCTGAGATTTTGATGTGTCCGAGCGAGAACGTCTTGCGCTTCACATTAAGCACGATGTGCTGCATCTTCAGCGCAAACGTCTCGGGGTCGATAGCAAGGTCCGGCGTGCGGCACCGCTCTATCATCAGCTGGCCTGTGCGGTACCCGTCGAACTCGGCGACAGCACGGAAAAGGTCTAGGAAGTCTTTCCGGTTCTTCGCATTCAGCGAGGTGACAAGGCCGGCATCGATGAAGACGAGTTCGGGGAGATATCCCTCCTCATGAAGGGAATGCAGCTCTTGCGTCCAGACATCTGGCGTAGAGACAAGGTTCTTCAACCGCGACACAGTTTGGTTAGTTTCTGGGTTGTCGTGCGTCGGGGGTATCTGAGCTGCGCTGTCCGAGATCAAAGAGGTCCATAGTGTCTTGAGCAGAACGGAGGTAGACGGTTTCGTGAACTTAACCATGATGTTGCCTGGATGGAGATCTGCGTGGACGAAGTTGTCCAGGAGCAACATGTTCTACGGAAACGCATTAGTAGAGGAGTGGCTTGGGCTATACTGTACTGACCAAGAAGGCATCGAGACCGAGTTCGGCGAGCTGACTGTCAAATGGCCCGCCCCCGTTCTTCAGGAACATCTCTAAGGGAACGGCATTCTGATACTCTTCTATGAGGATATCCTGAGTCGACCACGTCCTAAGGGGCCTCGGAAATGTGATCGGCTCCTTTTTCGTCAAGAAGTTGTTCTCGAACGTTACTAGATTATCCGCCTCGTTTCGCAAGTCCAGCTGTTCGTGCATCATTCGACCGAAGACATCAACCTCCTCGGGGAGGGATACCCACTGCATCCCAGGGACGAGAGTAATCATGTTGGCGAAGAAGCCCATGATGGCTAAGTCACGAGCAATAAGTTTGTCTACGCGTGGGTGGAGGACCTTAACAGCGACGGCTGCCGTAGGCACGGACGGCTTGGTATCTGGAATGATGGAGGGCGCAAGTGCTCCAGGACCTGACTTGGGGGTACGCTTGGGATCGAAGTACGAGGGAGGCAGGAGGTCAACCTTCAAAATTGCTTTGTAGACCTACAAGGGGAATGAGTAAAGCACTTGAGGAGAGTTCGGATTGAACATGCCTGAGCTATTGCACCAGTTCCGATGGGTATCTCATCAAACTCTTCGAACACTTCGGCAAATGGCCTTTGGAATACACGCTCGATAACCCTCTCCGTGTGCTTCAAAGTGTGTGGCGTTACACGTGAATGCAGTTTCCCTAGTCGATCACAAAGTAGCCGGGGAAAGAGGTCTGCGCGGGACGCGGCCCACTGCGCTAACTATACGTCCATGGTTATTAGCAGTGTTCGTCTGAATTTTTTGGCGCACGCACCTTGACAAAAGCCGGTCCCGCTCGCTCCATCTGAACTACAAGCAAATCATACCACCACACGGCACCCCATTTGTCTCCGTAAAGCCTTTTGTCTGGCGTTCCGACGAGCAACATGGGCGACGAAATTATAACGGGGATGAATATGAAGAATAAATAAATAAACCGCCTAGCGGTGAGGATGGGCTCCCAAATACGATTGTGGAGCAGACATAGTATTCGTTCGTATATTGGTTTACGAGGTTCGGCAGGCGAGAGGATCCACTGTTCTTTTGGACAGGACTTATTTGGGCATGGGATTAGAGTCGGGGATTCGAGGACTTCGGGAAGATGCGATTGAGGCTTTGGGGAGAGGTATAGGGTCAAGCCACCACCGACAGGAAGCAGCCAGAGAGCTGTTCTCCGTAATGATAGACGCGAATAAGATGGATTCTTTGTGAAGAAAGTAGCGAAGGGGCTTCCCCTTGCCCAGCGCGATGCATGGCGTGCTGAATGTGAAGGCGGTGTCGACAAGAGGGACAGTCGTAAGCTTGGTGGTAGAGCCACGAGACGCAAAGAGGCCATGTTCTGTAGCGGTCAGCACAGTGCTTTTGACAACGCTAGAGACAATGCGGACATCGCGAGGAGAACGTGAACAGTACTTGTTGAGGCCGACACGACCGTTGGCGAACTTGAGCGGCGGATGTCGGTTAGTCAAAATCTGTGACGTCCTCCTGATTGGCTCATCCCGACGCGTGACGTCATCCTTTACTGCTCTTTGCACGCCGTTGCCTTGAGGTGCGCGCTGAGGCTGAGGGTACACGTCCTATAAGTACTTCATCTCGAGCGAGCTCACTAGTCCAGACATTCTCTACGACGCAACTCCACAGACTCAACACGAGAACAGTAGCACGGAGCAATTCCTCAATGGACAGTTTCGAACTTTCAACACTACCTCTGGTGCATTCCTCTCTTGAACTGAACAACATAGAACGCCGTTTTTGCTACCATTGGCAAGCATCTCGATTTCGTATGCCCCGTTACCAGGACCTGTTATGACAGTGATCACCAGCCTGCCAGACTGATCCAACTCTTTCCATAATGCCACGACCGGGGGCCACCTTTGAAGGGAAGACAGAGCTCCACTGCTTCTATATCACGCATCGAGTACTGACCGAGACGAGCTCGTGAGGATGCGACGGAGAAGGGAGTAAATTTTGTAGGCAAATAGTTCTGTTCCTGTACCTGTTGCATCTGGAGTCGGACGCGGAACGTGTTATTTGGCCGTGTTTGCGGGGCAGCCAAGGCGCCGGGTCGGTATAACAAGGTGCTTGAACATCAGCGGGTCCAGCTCCTCGTCGGCTATTTCTCCACTTGCGTCCTCGAACGCTTCTCTTTATCTGGGCTTTTTGGTCCATGGCCTCTCCTTATGCTTTTGTTACTCTCCTAACTTCAGATTCTTATCTTCCTGGCACCCTCACTCTCGCTGCTGCACTTAGGGATGTCCACCCATCTCCACCTACCCCGCCTGAGGTCCAATTTCAGACGGTCTGTCTCGTCACTCCGGAGACCGTAGACGTCTCCTGCATCAAGCTACTCAGGAGGGCTTATGACGTTGTCATCGGTGTAGAACTTATTGAAGAGAATAGTGCTCGTGGATTGCAATTACTTGGTGAGTTGTCCTTTGTCCCTATGAGGCTCATGTCTCGTCAGTAGGCGTCGTCCCGTGGTATTGTCTGTGTTGGCGCCTGTTCAGGAGCAGGGACATACTCCGAGCTAGATCCCTGACTAGGGAGGCATCTTTGCAATATTGTCAGGCGCTTGTGTTCACCACATGACGCGTTGGGGAGCGGACATTACAGAGACTTGTGACACGGCGAACTTCAAACGCCATTATTGCCTGTACATCCATCCCCACGTCCTACTGACTTTCGACTGACGTTTCGGATCTTGACCGCTAAATCTTCTCTTTTACAGGTCGCCCAGATCTCCATTCTGTCCTCACGAAGCTTCATGTCTTCCGTCTTACGCAATACTCCAAGATAATCTTTCTCGATGCCGATATACTGCCTACCCGCCCGCTCTCTCATCTTTTCACTCTCCCATACGAATTCGCTGCTGTGCCAGATGTGGGCTGGCCCGATATATTTAATTCTGGGATGATCGTCCTCTCGCCCGGTGATAACAAGTTCACCGAGCTGACAGATCTCTCAAAATCCAAAGGTAGCTGGGATGGCGGCGACCAGGGCCTCCTGAACGAATGGAGGGGCAGTGACTGGCACCGACTCAGCTTTATTTATAATACTACGCCTACGGCAGCATACACGTAAGTTCAAAAATTCACTTTCAAAGAGCGCTCAAACCAATTTTACATGCAGCTATGCTCCCGCATACGAGCGATTTGGCTCCCAGATCTCTGCCATACACTTCATTGGACAAAACAAGCCGTGGAACTCGATTCCGTGGCGTGCTCCCGGGTCTAGCGCCGCTCAACAGGACACCTCGGAGCCATTGCAGGCGTACGACTATTCCAACCTCGTTGACCGATGGTACGCGGTGTATGACAAGCACTATCGCTCCGTTTCCCTCCTTCCAGAGGCCGAACATGCGTCCCGGCGATACGAGGCTGTCTGGGACAGCGGGAGTAATCTCGGTGTCCAGGCAAAGCCTTCATCGACACGTGCGACCACATCGATGAGTCTGGAGGATCTCAGGCGAATCGCCATCGAGGGTTTCTCGGGTTCAGCGGCACCAGTGTTTGCTCAGGCCGGAGAAGGCGAATATGTTCGTCTGCCTCTAGACGGGCGAGTCGACTTGATGAGGCCTAGACCCGAGCCCGAATCCGAACAGGCAGCCGAGGCGGAATTGGCGGCGGGGCAGGTATCTGGCGCGGCGCCTGGTATCCAGCATGTCGCTAGTCGTGGTCAGGACACGATGGGGTATTTCGGCGATGTCGGTTCGGCTTTATCGACGCCAACTCCTCAGAAGCCTCAGCTTCCTGGCGAGGCTCAGCCGCGAATGTACACGCTTCCGACACCTGGTCCTAGTGAACTTCCTCCTACGCCACATCGTCCCCCACTGTCTTTGCCTCCCACTCCTGCTGCAGATGCGTCTTCTACTGCCCACGGAGCGCCAGTCCCCACATCGGCTTGGCCGCAAGACCAGAGTCTTCTCCAAGCCCCGTCAATTCCCCAAGGAGATCAGGGCCACCCACCGCAGGGAACAGTATACGGTCCTGGACAGACGGCGGCGCCTCTCCCACAGGAGTTTCCGTCGCAACCACCACACGATCATGGCGAAGTCACTGCCCCCGCACCTCCGTCGCCCCAGCAGCAACAACGCGCAGCTCATCAATTCCCGCCGCCACCTCCGCAGGCACCGCCGCGCCCAAAGTCTCCACCTATGATGGCGTGGAACCCCGCACTCGAGCCTCCTCCGTCCACGGTCCCTGTCTCTACATTCCCCGCGGATACTTATTTTCCCAATGTCTGGGACGAATCTGCACGTGATCGCCATCTCGGCGACATCACCTCTCCGCCATCCAGTGTGCTTTTCTCTCCGCCTCCGCCTAGCCAGATTCCGCAGCACTTGTTGCAGGAAGGTCATTATACCAATGTCTTGGGCGAGAAGAGGGATACCGCGCCCAAGCAGGATCGGTCGAAAGTAAAGTCTATCTTTCCGTGGGAGGAGCAGCCCCGGCACAGGCCTGGACGTCACTTCCCTGAGACGGACTCGCCTCCGCCAGGCCTCTTCATCAAGAGGGAGCTGGAGCGGTCGTCTTCACCTTCGCCAAGCCCGCAACCTGCTATGCCGAGTAGGCTCGCGCCACCACCTGCTGGCATGCCCAAGACGTTTGGCTTTAGGAATGCATGGGATTCGGTGCCCAGCATTCAGACGTATGCCTCGAGGCTTTCGCGGCCTCCCCAACCAGTCGTCGGGCATGCCGCTCCATTCGATATTGCTCAATCGCGGAAGATGGAGAGCAAGCTCTTCAGCGAGTCATACGAAGCGGGCGACACCAGCCAAGACGGCGATGATGAGGACACGGAGCCGGAGGAGAACCCAATCGAACAAAGCCGGCGCACCAGGTCCGGGTCTGCGTCGACGACATACTCAGTGCTGTCCGGCAAGGGCAAGAAAAAGGAGTATCGGATGGTCGGTACGCAGACAATTCCAAAGCAAACCAGGAACCAGGGTGTTCAGGTTAACCTCCTCGCGCTGCCGCCAGATTCTGATCGCGCGGGACAAGGCAAGGGCGGCAGAGGTCCCAGTCCACGCATCAGGCATGGCAGCACTTCGTCTCTGCCATCTGGCAAGCGTGAGCGGACGAGCGCACTAGGCGCTTCGTCTGAGTATACGCCGTCGCACATGGCGAGTAGCCTCGTGGGCGAGACGGTCAAGCTATCGCCGCTGGGGTCGCCTACGGGTTTGCGCAGCCCGCGCGCGTATTCTCCCCGGACGTCGTCGCTGAACCTTACGGGCTTGGTGCAGTCGCCTCCAAAGCAGCCGCCAGCCCTGCGGACGGTGACCGAGGGCGTGTCTCCCATGCAGCGCACTGTGTCTCTGTCGAGCGATACGATGTCGACGTCGCCTTCGCCGTCCAGCGCAGGTCCACCGCCCTCTCCTTCTCCCAAAACCGTGCCGGCGCCGCTTTCGCCTCCTGTGCGCAAGGCCGCGGCAAGGGTGTGGGATCCGGCGCGCGGTGTCGATGTCTTCAAACGTGGTTCGGAAGAGGTCCTGGCGCGGTTCCTGCGTATGGGTTCATGGGAAGAGGAATCCGGCACTCAAACGCAAACTCAAGGCTCACAGCGCCCCACCGTATGAGAGTCCAGACGACGTGTAGCAACATGCGCTCATCACCATTTCACACATATATTTGTGTCATTTGTTTTCTATGTTCTATACCCTTCGCCGGACTAGGACTGCCTGCATTACTATGGCTTCTCCAACTCATCAGGCTGTGTTGTATTGTCTGTTCTTTAGCGCTTCCAACTTTCCACCATTGAATCTCGGAATATCACACGCATCCATTTCCTGCTGCCTCCTTTCCATGTTTTCGTGTTCTTTCCCACACAAGCTTCGCCTTCCCTATAATGTCAACGCTTTTTGGTTGTGCGATGACTGAGATTTTGGCAGAAGAGCTTCTCTGGGTTGGTTCTGTTCTCTGTTTGACGCGAAGCTTGCTTGTCGCGCTGAAATGATGGTGCCTGTGGGCGTCTCGGGTGATGCGCGGTCGGTGACGTCAGTGAGTGCTAACGCGTCCGGCGTCCACGCTATGACGACTCGCTCCATCTCGCAGCTGTGGAACTCGGGTGGAACGCTATAAAAGATGCCTCGTCCACGTCGAAGGATTCCAATACCAACTCACACGACTTTTTATCATCGACCACACATTTTCATTCAACATCATCATGTCTCAAGCTCCGTAAGTTGCAATTCTTGCTAGACAGCTTACATTGCTCATGGTCTTCCAGCTACCAAACCACCGCCGCGCGCACCGAAGCGGAGACTTCGACAGCTCCGTTGGCTGAGCAGGTCCATCAGAGGGCCGAGCAGACCCAGGATGCCGCGAAGACCGCTGCATCTATAGCCAAAGTGAGCCTCACTGCGATGTATCTTTGACGACCTCCGCTGAACATGCGACATCAGTCTGAGGGTCCGCATACAGCTGCTGAGTACGTCTTACTTGGTCTGGATCCCGCGTTGAACCCACCATTTAATACATTTTTCAGGCCTGCGAAGATGACGACGACCGCAGCGAATGCCGAGTCTACTGCCCCCAATAATTTGGCTGCTCAGCAAGTTCATGACACAGCGGAGTATACCAAAGGCGTAGCTCAACACGCTGCATCGACTGCTCATGTATGTACCATTCCTATGCCGTATATGTATGCGATTCTGAGCTTTTGCACAGACCATGGGCCCCCGTGTCACTGGTCAAACGTCGGATGCGTTTACCCAGCTCGAGGCGCAAGCATCGCAGGCCACAGACGCTGCTGTTGCTGAAGGTCAAAGGAACGTACAGTCTGCAACCGCAGCTGGTGCGAATTACCTCGAGCAGGCCAAGATCCTTGCTAGCAGCGCGATCGCCACTGCACAGGTAAGCAACGCGCCCGCCTTGTCGGTACCTGTCTGATAGAGGATATCGTATTGTTACAGTCTTACCTGCCAACAAGCGTGACTGGACAGAATGCAAGCCCGGCGACGTCCACGCAGAAGGGCGGACCGTCGTTCCAGGAGCATGCTTCCTCAACGCTTCAGTCTGCCCAGCAGACCGCACAGCAATACGCAACTTCGGCGCAGCAGGCAGCCCAGCCTCACATCGAGACCGCGAGGGCCTCGCTGCAATCCGGTTTCGAACACGCGAGGGAGTCGGCGCAAGAGTATCTTGGCTCCACAGGGAAGACCGATGGGCTCTCGGCCGGGATCCCTCCGACGAGCGCACCTTTGGAGAGTGGTCCTCATACAGTTGGCACGCCGTACCCTCCAACTACGACGACCTCGGGCTCGGACGCGTCGGCCAGGAGTCCTACTGCTCGGAAAGTCGCTGAGAACGAGGGGAAGGAGTAAGCGATTGAATATATGGGACAACGGACACTATTTAGAGTGCCACTTGTATTATTATATCCTTAGCTGTAGTCAGGGTATCCCCCATCGGTGGGCAGAGTTATCAGAAAGCAAACCTTAGCCAGACTCTTCTAGATTTAAAAAAATCTCTGACACCTGCTACGTCTATGCACGCATCTCCGACACGGACGGAGAAAACTTGCTCCTCTTTCGAACTCGCTCTCCGTAGAACCAGAAGATCCAGGGCCTGCGTATGCTTCATCAGATCTCAAGCAGTAGAGCGGAGAGAATGCTTACGCAGGACAGCCAATGACAATTGCTGCGACGGCAAGAATGGTATCTGCTTTGCCGTACCCCAGAGCTTTGTACATAGCGGGTGCGAAGAGAGGAAAACTAAATGCACAGAGGCAGCGAAGGAAGGAGACGGCCGCCAGAGCTATCAAATCATTAGGTCAACGAACATGGCTGAAGTATGTTCGGACCCACCGGACGCTGAGTACAGCCTGTAGCAGTCCACGATATACGATTGGATGCATATGAAGTTGGCTACAAGAACGCAACCGATGAATGCGAGGCCCTGGTGATCATCGTGAGATCAAGGCCGAAGATAGCTACGAAACACATACGATGTCGGGTACGATCCAATGCGTGCGCTCTTGAGCACCCCAACCTACGATCAGAAGGCCAATGGGGAGAGTTATTGTTCCCGGGACCGAACATGCTACGCAGCCATTGTGTCGATGAATCGACCGAATCGCTTTCGAATCGCAAGGTCACACTCACGCAGTCGGTACTCTGGCTTCACGGCACCTCCATTCTTCTTCGTAAAATGGATGAGGAACTTGTCGAGTCCGCGGGCAGTAAGCTGTCCAGTTAAGACCATGCCAATGCCGAGTGCGAGGTAATGCAATCCCACTATGCCGATGCGTTGGTGGTATGTTTCTGAATAGATGACGGGTATAATGGTAAGAATTACTTGAAAGAGGGTGGCGTCAGTAGTGACGAGATAGTTTACGGGAATCAGACTAACGGTAGCACGTTGCATACAAAAAAGCCATGTAAAGACCGAATAGTTGGATGATGGGTTCGTGAAGCAAGAATTGGAAAGGTCGGACTAGCGCCTTGGATATCATCTTCTGGAGACTAGAAGAACTTTAGTTTAGAAAACTAGGTGCGAAGAGTGCGTGAATGCTTACTCTCGGTCCTCAGTACTGAATGGAGTACGAATAATCTTTGGCAACGCTTTCTCATGATCCCAGTTCCTGACTGTTCTCGCAGCCTTGCGACTCAAGAGGATTGGTGCATATGCTGGATAAATTACCGTTGGGAATCGTCACAAAATGGAATCAATACAGCGCGTACTTTCTTCGAACGTGACAAAAGTGACTGCCAAGATGACGGCGTCGACAATCGATGTACCCCAGTACTAGCTCTTGACTAAGATCAAATAACGACACTTGGATATTGAAGTTACTTACAGCCCATCTCCATGTCAATTGATCGACAATCCATGCACCAGCTACAGGACCAAGAGCGGGACCCAGGACAGGCGCTAGTGAGTATATCGAGACCACACGGCCTCGTTCCTCTGCTTTAAAGCAGTCGCTTAGGACATCACCGCCGATCTGTTGACGATTCTCTGTTGGGTGAACGAAAGCTATAGAAAGTATGACTCACGGCCAACGGTGCACTCCCACCAAGACCCGCAAGGAACCGGAATCCAATGAGCTGTCCTGTATTCTGCGCAAAACCACAGGCGATGTTTAATGCTTTCAAGAAGTCAGCACAGAATCAATCAGACTGTCCGTGGCGACGGACCTAGAAAGAATGCGTTGGCAGCCTGCATGACGCGAGTCCTCCCATAGATCTCGCACATGGGCGCCAATAAGAATGGACCGAAGGCTGGATGTGTGATCTATGAGTACCAGGTCGCGTGGACCGACGAAATCTACACCCACCATAAGCCAGAACGAATACAGAGGTGGTCATCGCAATGATGCTTGAGTTGGTTATACCGAACTGCTCCGCGATCTGGGTGCGGCCTGGGGCTCCGATGGCTGAGGTCATAGGCCAGATGAAAGTTGTTAGCGCGACAGAGGATACGACCTTCCATTTGCGAGCGTTGGTCCAGCTGGGGGGAATAAAATCAGAGGTGGAACGTTGGTACAGAGAAGCTGAGGGAGGACGTACTTTTTGGGATACGCCGGATCATCAAGACCCTCCCAATCGACGATGAGCTGGTCTGAGACATCCCCCACCTTCTTGTGGCACTCTTTATGATCACGATGAACGTCAGCTAGCTCTGCCTTGTTGTCTTCGCAAGGGCTTGAACGAGGAGACGAACCTGCTAGAAAATCAAGCTTTGATGTGCTGGAAGTGCGGAGCAGCACGTCCTCACCACCCTCCTTGTCCATGTTGAAATATGCGTGTACATCGTACGCCTGTCAGGACCCTTCATATATACCCACGAACCTGATGCTTCCAATGCGGATCCACTAAATTATAAAGACATGACCATCTAGACAAGATGCCCCAACGGCAACGGAGAATCCGTCGGAAGGTGATCCACGCGGCAAATTTGATATCTCATGAGCCGTAAAAGACAACAATCAAGTAGAATCTGCATTGCGAGGACATCGGTATATGGTACAACATATAAACCCGAAGTGACGACCTAGATGAGACCGTTAGAAACAAAGGCGTAGAGAACTTGTGGTCTGTTGCGACGACTCACGGAGATGACCTAGCTTCGGGACCAGCCCTGGGTACCTTCTGTGAAAAATTTCCGGGTACCCCTCACCGTTCAGTGTAGCGGGCACTGTGCAGACGACTGACGGACACGAACAAGGCAGGGAGGCCCACTACTAGCGTAAACTGCGACTACCATATATGGAAATTATATTGATTGCAATCGGTGACGTCAGCTAGCAGCGTCAGCCTGAGGCGGTGGTGCAGGGCTCCATCTGCCCTCCATCTCTGCGCCTTCCTACCTAGCAACAACAACAGTCGACGACTAAGAAATGGTTAATATCTCACGATTGGTACCTTCGATTGCAAGATCGCTGACCAGCTGATAGGATAGCTTTATGAATATCGCGAAGCAGGGCTACGAGGCGTACCAGGAACATCACAGCCGCGGCAACAGTCCTAGCCATGGCGGACAAGGACAAGGACAAGGACAAGGACAAGGTAGATACCAGTAAGATATTCTTCAGATCGCTAGTATTGACAAAGGTTTCCAGAACCGCAGTACTCGAAGACCGGTGGCGCCGAGTACAACCCTTCTCACTACTCTGGCGGTGGACCTAGCTGTCGGTGAAATATGGGTTCGATCGGATTCATTGACGCTGATCGCACATTATCTCGCTGTGGTCTAGTCAATGACGATGAGGTCGTGAGGAATGCGCAACACCACTCTTCTGGCGCTGGAGACAGCTCGCTGTTCTCCTCAGCTATGGGTTTCCTCAATCAGAACAAGGTAGTTGCAAACGTCATGATGTCTTCGTCATGTAGGACTAAACATCATATTGATCTATCATAGGGTGAACATAATCGGCCAGTTGATGAAGCTGACGTCCAGGACTCTCACCGCAAGGCATACCAAGAGGGTTCTTCCGGGGGTATGAATGCGTCATCGTTGGGAAGCGCCGCAGCTATGCAGGTGGGCTCTATTCATAGTCGCCGCCCTCAAGTGACGTTACTAAAACGAGACCTTAGGTACTGAAGAGCTTCACATCAGGGGGACATTCTTCTGGTGGAGGCGGAGGCGGAGGCGGCTCGCAAAGTCAGCTCATCAGCATGGCGATGGCCGAAGCTAGCAAGCTTTTCGACAAGTCCGGAGGAGGCGGGGGCGGAAACAAGCAGGATGCCGTCAATGGCGCTGCTATGACCGTTATGAAGCTCCTAGTGCAGAGCAAAGTCAGCGGAACCACTGGAGGCGGCAACAGTGGCGGTTTGGGCGGTCTTATGAGCCTGGTATGTTTTTCATTCAGCCTGCAATCGTACAAATGTGGTCGCTCATCACATCTCCAGGCATCTAAATTCGCTTGAGATTCTTCGTAACGTGTGGCATCGCAGAAAGGGAATCATAAAGCATGTAGATCTATTGTTCAAGCACGATGTTTAGTCTGAAACTCAGTGAGTACGCCGGCCACTGACCATCTCAAGACTCGTACTCGGATTGAGGACCTCAAGGCCTCAAGCTTGAGCCACAGGACCTTCGAGTCGACTCCACGCCTTCGACCTTCAGATTCACCTGCAGGTTTGAACTCTGCTAATGAAGGTCACGGAAAAGCGCCTAGACATGCCATACTTAAAAAAAACGGAACGCTATATAGACGATGAAGTGGATATGGACTCGGATGCGTACTGAACATGAAGCCTTCTTGCATTACTCGCGGTTAAAGGATTACTTTAACCTAGGCTAATGGTCCAGCGCCCGGTTTGCGTGAGCTCCGCCCCCGCTACTATCCGCGCCGTCGCTTCCCGTGGGCGTCCGCACCCCGAGCGAGCCTGGGCGTCGGTATTCGACATCTGTGTCCGCGCGTCTGTGCGTCGAGACTGTTCGTCCCTTTGCATCCGTCTCGGTCAGCTTGAAGGTCGCAGCGCTCGGTCGTTCAGGAGTCTTCACCTTCTGCTAACGACCGTCGTGCACCTTCAGGTAAAGTGGTTTCTTTCAGCCCCATTTGACCTTCTGCTCACGACCGTCGTGCGCCTTCAGCGCGACAGAGAGTTCTTCAAACACATTTGAAATCTACGATTTCCGTCGAGCCTGTCAACTCTCCAGAAGGCCCCTGTGTCGTCAATGTCTACACATGAGCAATCCTCATCGCCTCGTCCACCGCCTATGTCGCCGCCGCCTGCTGCGCCAACTGGAGAGCAGCAGCACGACGCGCAAGGCACGAACACCACTATGCAGACCCCCGCCACACAGCAACCGGGCGGCGATCCGTCGCCGTTCGGCGGCGCTGTCGTCCAAGAGTGCCTGCAGTCAGCGCAGCGCTTCAGGGGCGGCGAATATTCGCGCGAAGAAGCGATTTGGCACGTCTTCGACACTCTCGGGAGCGCTAATCAGCCTAGGGAGCTCGTCATCCAAGGCGCGCGACCCTACATCGACATGGTCGACAGTATCGTCGGCGAGCGACACAACGCCGAGCTCAGGGGCCGCGTTCTCGCTCACGGACCCTCCGGGCCTGAGCCGCCCGCAGAGTTCAGACCTCGCTCCCCAAGTCTCGCCCGCACAGTCTCTGTCGGAAGCAAGCGCCGCCGCGCCGAGCCCGACAGCGACAGCGATGAGGATGAAGGGCGAGGCGGGAAACGCCCCCTCGATCTTTCAGCGTTGCCTTGGATGCAGAATGTCGAGGCAGCTCCATTGCCCCAGCAGCTGGCCGATACCCGGCGGCTCCTCATCTTGTTTGCGCAAGAGCCCAAACGGTGGAAGACCTTCTTCACCAACGAGCCCAATTGCCCCCAATTCCCGGGCTCTGAATGGTCGAACGTCGTCACTGGACAACCTATCAACCTCGACCTGGTGCTCGCGTCTATGTTCAATGTCGCGATCGACCACAAGCTCAAGGAACGAGTCGGGCGCGTCAGCCTCACGCTCGACGACGTCAACCCGACCAAGCTCGTGCGATCTCAAGGCGAATGGTTGTCCGCCTGGGCTCGCACAGTCGACGCCACGGCCTTCGTTTTCCGACACCGGCGTGATGAGCTTGCCGCATACGGCGGCTACATCTCGTCTATGTTCACATCCGTGCTTGAGGCCAATCACTCCCGCATCTTGTCCTACGACCGGGCCATCCGTCATCGCGTGTCCGGTCGCCGTGACCTCTACCTCACCGACGTCAGCCAATTCACTGACCTCCACACCCAATGGCTCTCCTCTGTCGGCGCTGGGCCCGGTTCGGCTGCCCCGCGCACTGGCGGAGCTCGCAGTGCTGGGAAGGGTTCCAAGACCGAAGCGTGCCGTCGGTGGAACGATGGAAAATGCCCCTTCCCTGCAAATAAATGCAATTGGGCCCATGTCTGCATCAAGTGCTCTGGAGCTCACACCGCAAGTGTGTGCACCCAGCGCTCCTGAAGACGCTTTCCTCCCGTCGCCGCGGCATCGTCTTGGGCTGAGCTGGGCCCCTGACGACTCGTACACGTATACGCCCGCGGCAGATTGGTCGCTTACAGCTCCCCCTCTCCCTTCACCACCAAAAAAATGAAGAAAACAATGTTATTTTGCATCGTACAATAGCTGAACACCCAAACCTGTTTGCTATCCCGTGCATTCTCGACCGCGATGAGTATGAGAATCTTACACAACTCCATCCCAACGTGCCTTTTGTGGAATCCGTTTGTCGTGGTCTGCGCGGGGGCTTCTGGCCTTCGGCTATCACCGACAGGCCGGGTTACCCGATCACCTTGGACAATTCCCGACGAGACTTAGCCTCTGAGGCACATCGCGCCTTCGTCGTGGAGCAATGCCAAAAGGAGATTGATGTGGGGCGTTTCTCGGAAGCTTGGGAAGCCGAAGAACTTTACCCCGGCATGTACAGCATGCCTATTGGAGTTGTGCCGAAACCGAACTCAGACAAGCTTCGTCTAATCACCGACCACAGTGCCGGCAAATTTTCGCTCAATTCTATGATCCCTAAACCGGACTTCGACGAAAAGGTCCAACTCGACAACGTGCAAGACTTAGGACGAGTGCTCCTTCGCGTCCATCACGACCACCCTGGACGTGAACTCGTCCTTTTCAAGTCCGACGTATCCGAGGCTTACCGCCAGCTGCCCGTACATCCATGGTGGCAGGCCCGTCAGGTCGTATCCATAGGGACCTGGCGCATGCTCGATCGCGCCAATGTCTTCGGCAATCGGCGGTCCGGGAACATCTGGTGTGCGTTCATGAGCCTCGTGCTCTGGATCGCTGTCTATGTCCTGTTCCTCGCCGACCTTCTCGCTTACTCCGACGATACCTTCTCATGGGAGTTTGCTGACAGACTCACATGGTACGCGCCTTATTCACGATTGATGCCCACCAAGCAAGTCTGTCTCCTCCTCCTCTGGGACAGACTCCGCATACCGCACAATCCGGAGAAACAAATATTTGGTTCTCCTTTGCCCATCATTGGGTTCGAAGTCGATGCCAACCTGCTGCAAATCACGCTCTCGGCGGAGAGACGTGCTGCGCTCGTTTCGGCCATCCACGACTTCATTTCCGTATCTGCTGCGTGCCATCGGCGCCCGCTTCGTCAATTCCAAGCCCTCGCCGGCTGGATTCAGTGGTCCCTCAACGTTTGGCCCCTCCTACGCCCCGGGCTCTGCCTCCTGTACGCCAAGACACGCGGAAAAACCAATGCCAGCGCAGACGTCCACATTTCTGCAGCGCTGTGCGACGAGTTAACATGGCTTGCTAACCATATCGAGCGCGCCTCTGGCGTTTTCATGCTCGACTCTCTGTCTTGGCGCCCAGACGACGCCGACCTGATCCTTTACACAGATGCCTCGCTCTCAGGCATCGGTTTTTGGTCGCCTCAACTATCCCTCGGTTTCCACGCTCGCCTCCCAACTTTCACTGCGCCCATCTTCTTCTGGGAAGCACTGGCCGTCGTGAGCGCCATCGACTGGGCGTCGCACCTCACGCCCGACCGTCCCCGGCGCTTGCTTGTGCATTGCGACAACAGCAACGCCGTCGACCTCTTCAGCACCCTACACGCGCAGCCGCAATACAATTCTTTGCTACTTTACGCCGTCGACCAACTCCTCTACAGCGGCATTGACCTGCGCGTCACACACATTGCTGGATCGGCAAACGGCATCGCGGACGCTTTATCGCGTTTCGACCTCCCGCGCGCTCGAGCTCTGCACCCTAGCCTCACTACTTTCGACTTCATACCCCCTCGGGATGCGATGGGGGGGAGAGCGTGATGGATTTCCCAACCCGCTCGGCCAGGCAGCCCGTACGGGAGGCCTGGCCACACGAGCGTCTGCTGCGTGAACGAGCCATCGCGCTCGGTTATGCACTCCGAAATTCCTCTGTGCTCGCTTATTCGTCTGCTTTGCAGTCATACCTCGCGTTCTGTCGCACGCATGCCATGCCGATCGAACCAACCGAGGATACTCTCTCTTTCTACATCGTCTACACTTCACATCACATTCGCCCGACCTCTGTCTCCAACTACCTCTCAGGGATCTGCAATCAACTCGAACCCTTCTTTCCAAACATCCGTGCCATTCGGCACTCGCAACTCGTCTCCCGCACAATGCGCGGCTGCCTCAAGCTACACGCCCGTGCCCCCACGCGCAAGAGTCCCTTATCGCGTGCACAACTCTCCAACGTCCTTACGTCCTACATCAGCAGCCGCACCCTCGACGACCTGCTTTTTGCCGCCCTCCTCGCTACCGGTTTCCACGGACTACTCCGCCTCGGCGAGCTAGTCTGGCCGGATCGCGTCGCTCTCCGCGACTGGCAGCGCGTCATCACCCGCGGGTCCGTACAGTGGATGCCCAACGGTTTCCGCTTTACACTCCCCACTTCAAAAACGGATCGTTCCAGCCTCGGTCACGACATCATGATCGCCGGACATCCAACAGCGTACGATCCTGTCGCGCCTTTCCGCCGCTATCTCACGGAGCGCGACCGCGTTTTCCCGTTCCACCCCAATCTCTGGGCGCGCGAGTCGGGCGAGGTACCCACTCGTTCCTGGTTCATGCGCCGCCTCCGCGCGCATTTCCCAACCGAGATCAGCGGACACTCCCTGCGAGCCGGCGGTGCAACCGCCCTCGCCGAGGACGGCATCCCGCTCGACTACATTCAATTTCTCGGTCGCTGGTCCTCTGACGCGTTTCAAATTTATATTCGAAAAAACCCTGTCATCCTCTGTTCTCTTCTTTTCCAGACTGCCAACCCAAACACATAACCCATTATCGATATGTTTGCCCATTGAGTTACTTTTCTTTCTGCTTTCGTGTCGCTTCAGGCTCCCTACTCCTGTTTCCTTACATCCCCAGCGTGTTACCTACCCAACTACTCCCCTCGCCACTTTTCTCCTCTCCGTCTTTTCCACTTATAGCCTTAGGGATCGTTCTTAGCGTGGCTCAATAACACACTCGGTCTTTTTTCGGGCCGCCCGTTCCGCGCGTGTGCGGGGGCGGTCGCGACGTCCCTATGCTCCCATGCCTGCCTTTCCTCAAAGCTCCGGCCGCGTCGACGCGTAAGACAATTAGTCGCGGTTAAAGGATTACTTTAACCTAGGCTAATGGTCCAGCGCCCGGTTTGCGTGAGCTCCGCCCCCGCTACTATCCGCGCCGTCGCTTCCCGTGGGCGTCCGCACCCCGAGCGAGCCTGGGCGTCGGTATTCGACATCTGTGTCCGCGCGTCTGTGCGTCGAGACTGTTCGTCCCTTTGCATCCGTCTCGGTCAGCTTGAAGGTCGCAGCGCTCGGTCGTTCAGGAGTCTTCACCTTCTGCTAACGACCGTCGTGCACCTTCAGGTAAAGTGGTTTCTTTCAGCCCCATTTGACCTTCTGCTCACGACCGTCGTGCGCCTTCAGCGCGACAGAGAGTTCTTCAAACACCCACCCACCCGACGTCCCTTTCTCGCTGTTTCTCGTACATATGTTTTTTCCCTCATGTTTATCTACGGGATCGTTCTTAGCGTGGCTCAATAACACACTCGGTCTTTTTTCGGGCCGCCCGTTCCGCGCGTGTGCGGGGGCGGTCGCGACGTCCCTATGCTCCCATGCCTGCCTTTCCTCAAAGCTCCGGCCGCGTCGACGCGTAAGACAATTAGATCATAGATAAATATTGCACCATAGTAAAAGGTAAAAATATGCATGAGTGGAAAGCAGTACGTATATATCAGATTGTCATGAGGGTATGAACTTGGTATGAAAGTAATCGATGGTACAATGCGTATTCTGAATATTAGTAAATAAAAAGCAACTCAGTGAAAACGGCCATGCCACTACAACGGTCCAGTTAAACGCATGTTCGACGTGAATCCGTCGACCTGCGACGGGAACAAGATGGGATTGGACGACGGCATCGTGAAATGTCGATTCGTAGGAGACGAACGATCCGTTGTGACGCCTGTGAAACATGTTTTGGAATGGTAAATTGCATCTGACAAAATGAGAGGGTGTGTCGCTGGCGTGGACGGTGGAGTGTCGAGATCGTCGTCCGATGGACTCGGGGATCGAGAAGATTTAAGTGATGCAAGGGACGGGATGCGAGGAATGGAATAGCAACGCAGGCTTTCTGGTTGCGACGAAGATGAGGAGCATCGTGAAGGTGCTGGTAGAGGCCCGGAGACAGCCGAACTGGTTGAGGGGTGACGGCGAGGTAACGGTGCGACTTTCCTGCTTCTCGGCCGAGGTGGAGTGATCGAACTGGAGTTTGTGGAGGACGTAGTAAAGGTGTGATATGTGGGAGAAGAGAGATTCGGAGGCGACACGGGGTGTGTGGATCGGGGGATATGGTCAAGACGCGACGAAGGGCAACTAGGTAGGTACTTTGACTTGGACGCGGCTGAGCGCCTACGTTGTTGCGAATCGGCTGAGGGTACGGCAGCAAGTGATATGGTAGAAGAGGTAGTCAGACGGAGAGTTCCGGAGACAGGCGTCGACGGAATGATGGATGACTGTGGAACAGCCCGAGTAGGACTCCGTGCGGGCTTACTGCTTCCAAAGGATGGCTGGAACATGGCCTGCGACTTGCTCGCTCCCACGCGCGATTCGGTCATGAAGAGAGAAGCGAATCTATTGGCCAGACTAGCACCGAGCTCCACGTCATCACAAGCAGTTTGCTTTTGCTCAGTCGAGCGACTCGAAGTAGACGTCTTGAAAAAGTCTTTGCTCGAGGATGGAAAGCTACGGCTGGGAAGTACTCGCTGACGACAATATTTAACGGGATACGCTTGAATGTGATCCTGATTCTCCTGCTCAGATGTCAACAAACATAACGACGTGAAAAAAAGCTGCGCGAGCATACATGATATCCCTGGGTTTCTGGTTCTGACTTGATGAAGGGCTCAACTCGAACGGGGTTCTTCACGTTGGCGTCCGGACGAGCAATCATGTCAACGGAAAATCTCACGATGCGCTAAATGAGAGAGCATCAAAGTCTGAGCGAGAATTATCAGGAGAAGCTCACTAACGGAGTGTGCTGGTTGGTTAGCTTCGGCTGAATGTTGAACGTGGTGAACGGGAGCTTTCATTGTTGCAGTTTCCAGACCGTCAGGGGAACTAAGGAGAAAAGACTAGTCACAGTGAGGAGTGATGAAGAATTGAAAGATTAGAGCTACCTACCTGTCTTTGTTTCCCTCCATCGATGGCATGGCCAAACCCCCCTCTGAAAGCGATTGACATAGGTCTTGGGATACCGGCCCAAGTACGTGACCGTCGGATGTGCGTCTCGCACGTACTGATGAGATCGGTCGACATTTGCTGCAAGGTCCGTTCATAAACGGCGAGGACCGCAGCTCGGACGAGGTGGGAATTAGATGAAGATACACCGAACTGAGTGTCGATGTGGTTGCAAGCAGTGATGGTCCGACGGATGTTCGACTGTGACTTGTTTCTGAGACGCATAGAAACCGTCCGATAAGCTTGAGCAAGTCTGGAAACGACGGATGATGGAAGCCCAATGCTTAGGAGTACATCATCGATGGGCGGTGGCAGAGGAAGATATGAATTTTCATCAAGGGACTTGTCGGGAGGAGAGGAGTATGTCAGGGCATTCGGGACGTCGGTGTAGACAGAGCGTGCCACTTCGATAATGTGTCGCAAATCACGACCAGTGGATGAGAAGGCTGAAGACACCATGGCGAAGTCAATGTCGATAAAATCAACAGGCGATCGGTGTGCAGGTTGACTTATAGCGTGGCGTACACCAGTAGACAAAAGGGCGCGAGTATGCTGAAGCGGAGTTTCAACATGAACAATGCGGTGCTTGAAACTAAAGCCCATTGTTCTCGGACGCATTTAGCATGCCCGTATGCAAGCTGCTGGCAACACTCTGCTCTACTGTCCACTCCGTTCATCATTCGTACCCCCATCCCCAATGTCCTCAACGCTTCCTCAGCGATTTCTAGCCGCGGAAGACCAGTTCTTATCCGCCTTCGCCGCCGGTGAAACTTCCCTTGTTGCCTTTCACGAGTTATGGTCCTCTTTACTCTCAGACTTCCAAGTCGCACAGGAATCGCACAAGATCGATGCACAGACCAACTCCCTTATCCACACCATCGCTTCACGTATCTCCGTTCTGGCCGATACTTTTATGTCATTGGATGTCAAAGCGAACGAGGTTTTCGACGCCTTTCAAACAAAGCTCATTTTGATACACGCCGATCACGACGGCTCACCCACAGAGCAGCACACTATTACCCCTCCCGCATCATCGCCTTCTCCCCGAATCGATGATCTGTTGGACTATCATGCGGCCCACTGGCTCCTCGACAACCTCCACAATCCCTATCCATGCAGCTCCATCAAGGCATCCCTCGCTCAGACATGTCGGTGTTCTGTCAAGGACGTCCAGGAATGGTTCGCTAATGCACGGTGCCAAATTGGTTGGACAACGCTTTCTCGCGAAAAATTCGGTGGTTCCCGCCGGCGCATGGAGGCGGCATTCCGCGCATATCGCGATGTCCTTCCACATGGTCCGTCATCCGGCGTCGAATGTGCCTTTGCCACCATAGAATCGAACGCGCGCGATCTCTTTACTCCGCCCCGCGATTTGACGCTCCATGGCATGGGTTTGGAGGAAGTGAAGAGGTTGTCTTCGCAGAGTACGACTTTGTGCGGAGTCCAACAGGAACTGTCGGGTCCCGATGTCTCTGGTGATGTCACGGAGTCACTCTTCAGTGACAACCACTCGTCCGCTGTCGTCGATGTATGGTCTCCATCGCCTATGACAACATTGATCGACGAAGAAGACACGAGCCCTCCACCTCCGATCGCCGGTCGCAAACGCCGTCTAGAGTCCCAAAGCGAGGCCGCTCATGAGAAGTGCGTGTCTGAGCCATTCGGTACAAGAGGAAACAAACGACTTCGGTGTGTCAGACCATGCCTTCTCCACTCCTTCGTTTTGATGTTAATCTGTCGATAGGTCCATGTTCTTGACGTCGGATGAAGGCGAAAATGTATCCCACTGCGATCTTTCGAAGAAATCTTTGACGCTAGCGCGAAACCTGTCTACCCATGCTGCCGTCCAGTGTTCTCCTCACATGGAGTACGACCGCGACATCTCCTCGAGTAGGGCCACACATGACTGCCAAACCTCCCCTTCTCTCTCTGTTCCGTCGCGTATCAGCCTGCGTGCCGACGTAGCTGCACCACTCGCACCTACTGCATGCGCTCCGGTTGTCCTGAACTTCTCGCGCAAGCGACGACTTTCCGATGCGGCCCCTCCCGAATCATCAAAGCGACCGCGAGGTCTGGTACCCGGCCCCCGAAAGCAAACTGTGTCAGATCCTTTGCCGGTTAATCTCAATTCCAACGAGACGGAGATCTTGGGGGTGGATGAGTGGTTGCAGTCAAGCTGGGGCGTACCGGATGCGATCAATCCTGGCGACTCAACCCCTGCCTTTCTTTTCGAGGTTGAACACGCTTCATGTTCTGCGACATCTAGTGCATCCACGTCTTCAATGCCATCTCCAGGTATGAGCTTCCCGAATCAATCGAGTCATCTCACGAAGCTAATGGCTATCCACTGTAGTGTCTTACCTGGACGTATCGGATGCTGATTTGGTCTCAGCTACATGCGATGGTTTTGACTTCTCAGCATTCAATTTTTCAGACCTTCTCACTCCGTCGAATCCTGATTTTTGTGATGATCACAGTTTGTCATCCTCCGTTGGTTCGTCCTGTTCATCGCCTTCGGTGAATACTTCGCCAGAATTATCAAAGTTCTCGCTCGTGGACAATTTCTCACAGGACTGGACCCAGGATCTGAATCAGTTTGTGGACCTCATTGACTCGTTGGATTCATCACTCCCATCAGAGACATCTTTGTCGAATGGCACGACTTCCTTCCAAACGTCAGATTCTGTGCCAAACCCGGATGATATTACACACGCACTGTTCGGCATGGATCCATCGTTCACTTCACCAGATAACCTCACCGATATTGGCGGATTCTCGTCGCTGCTTATGCCGCTAGGGGCGATCCTCTGAAAGACTTCGCATGTTGACGCGCATCAAGTGTACCAACTGTGAGTGACAATAAATTTATGTCAACTCAATCCTGATCCGATTCTGCAGATTATTCTCATATCCTTATCTGCATAGCAAATGTTCTATCATCTCCCTTTCACATGCCCTTGTAGATTTCCATTTATACCCACATATCTTTTATCATTTCAGCAACTGTATCCCCTTTCACGCCATGATCACCGTTATAATCACCGTTATGAAACTATGACTCGCTTTCCATCTTGCTTACATGCTTTGTACTTGCTCTACCTCTTGCATATCGCTTTCCTAATTGCATTGCATTCCTGTATTTCACTGTGTGTTAATCGATTGTCCAGCAAAATATTACGACATTCTATTTGTGACCTCGAATATTTTGCATAAGTCGATGTGGAACAACTAAAACCAATCAGCACTGCTATAATGCTAGCGATACAAGGATTGTGGGACACGGGTGACTGAGATGTGCGATATGAAGATACATCGAGCCAGCCACGGCTGTGGAAACGTTAACACAATTAAAACGATGGCCTAAAATTCACTAATGTCTGCCAGGAGCAGCGATCTCGTCCTCTATCCGCCACCTCCCGACCTCCTTCATCGCCTCCGCATCCCCGCTCGCCAACTCCGGCGCATCTAATAGCGCACCGACCATCGCCCACGGATCCTCCGCCCCTCCATGCCGCAGCACCTCGCGTTTATACTTCTCGCCTGTCTCTCTATTGAGTGGATCGCGCGTGAACACCTTCTGCCACACGCGCGATGCGATCGCGCGGTCGAACAGGTATGAGTAGTACGTCGCGCCGTATCCAAAGAGGTGTCCGAATTGTGTCTGCCAAGATGTGCCCGCTACGTAGGGAATCAGCCCCCGCTCGGCGTGCAGCCGCGCGAGCGCCGCCGTCGAGTTGAAACCAGGTGCCATCGCCTCGGGCGAGTGGTAGATCTGGTCAAGCACGGCGAGCATGATCTGTCCGTGCGTGTCGATGTTGTGGCAGGGATCTTCGTGGTGGTTACCCACTTGGCGGATGGCGGACTTGTCGCCAGAGTCGAAGAGGGAGAGTACGGTCGGGGAGTTGAGGAAGTGTTCCATGAGGATGGAGGGCAGCTCGACGAAGTCGGTCGCGCAGCGCGTGCCGCAGACGTTCTGGTACTCGGTACGACCGATCATGGCTGGCAAATGAATATCATTAACAGATGGCTCATTGAACAGCAAGAGAAAGCATGCTAACAATGCATAGCGTGACCCATCTCATGGAACAGGGTCAGCACTTCATGCCACTCTAGTATGGCCGGGCTCTGCGACTGTAATGGTCGAGCGAATTCCGTCAGTAGCACGACGATGGGCAGCTGGAAGACGCCATCGGGCATTTGATGGCGGTACGCCGCGCCGAACTCGCGGGACGAGTCAAGCAGCTGCCTGTGTTTAGCCGCGGGCTCCAAGTCTCCCGCTTCGTCGTCGTCGTCGGTGCGTCGCGAACACCGGACCGTATAGTGTGCGGCGCCGCTGGACTTGCCACTCCGCGCGAAAAGGTCTGTGTATATCCAGCCGAGCAGACCATCTTGTTCGTCAAAGACTTCTAGTTTCCGGACATCTGGATGCCAGACCTCGCCTGCTGAAACGTCTGCAGGACGCAACGTGACTCCATACAGATGCTGGAATAGTCGCGAGAGCGCCCTGAAGACGACACCGAGCGTCAGGGGAGGCAGTGGTATTGGCGGAGCTGGGGGCTCCGGCGGGCAATAATAGTCTCTATCCCAGGGCTGCACGACAGGAAATGGCGGGGTGTTGAGATGCGTCTGTTTCCGCATGCTCAAGGTTCGCAGAGCCTTCCGTGCATGTGGCCGCGTGTGATCCAGCAGCGTATCCAAGAACTGCCGCGCGTTCTCTGTTTCCGAAAAACGACAGGATACGTCAACACAGGGAGAGCTTGCAGACTTCCAAAGAAGCTACCTGGTGATTTCGCCATTTTGTCCGAGAGGGTCATGTGAGCGAAGCTTTGCGAACCCGTCAACTGGGCCAATTGTCCGCGCGCACGTAGCAGTGCTTCTAGGACCTCCACCTGTTCCGGCAAGCTCGAGTTTGAAGCCATGTACACTTTCCGTCTCGGCTCTTCCTGTGGGGCCGATCGCATAATCATCTGTGCCTGCAGGGAGCCAGGATAGACGAGCAAGTCTCGCTGTGTGAAGCGGGACTGGAGCTGTAATCGTGAACCAAGTCCGTGATCTTTTAGACCTTTCAGCTCGTCCGGCCGGATGGATGCTGGTGGCTTCGCAGTACCAGTCTGATTGAGAAATTCCCGTCCGAGGACAAGGATTTCGGACGACAGGGAAACGAAGCGGTCGCGTTGCTCTGTCGACAGATTGACGCCTGATTTTTCGAAGTCTCGCCAGAAGATGAGGGCGGTCTGGAGGGCCTCACGACTGAGTGACTCTCTGACCTGTTTGTCAGACAGCACGTCGCGAAGGGTCTATAATGACCACAGGGACAAGAGAAATTAGGCACAATTAGGCACGCGTTGTCCGAATCACTGAGCGTGATGCGCACCTCATACAGACCGACATGAGTGTTCAGCACATTCATGTACTCGCAGAACTGCTCGTATGCCTCATTTGCACTTTCCACCCATTCCCGGTTCGGATGCGCGTTGCGGATGAGTTCGGCCAAATCAATGACAGAACATAGCATGTCGCTGAGCCTGTCAAGGTTCTTGACGACTTTGAAGAGCTCATCGCGAGATTGACGCGCTCGGACTATGCGCTCGGTCAGCAAGTGCGCGCGGAGCAGCGTAGAGAGCGCGAGATCGTGGAATGCCGCAGGGGACGCGAGGGACCGCTGTCCGAATAGTCCTGTCGATGTGGGCGATGACCATCGTGCTGCTGCGGATGGCTGGTCGAAAAGAACGAGACGAGGTCGGAGTCCTCAGCCGAGGTCGGGGCAGCGGTGGCCAGACAGCGTCGCGGCAGGAGCGCGAAGTTGAGCCTGGAAGTGCCACGGCGATACCTGGGGACGTGTCGCAGGGGTTTGGACAGCGACGACCTCGCATTGCGAGCGAGCATGAATGTGGTGGATGGGGACGACGAGCAGGAGAGGCAGCACTGAGCTTGAAGGAGATAATGGCGCCTCTTGATCAGTTTGCACGACCGAGCGCCGAAGTATTTCGCTGACATCAGCGCTTCTCGGCCTGCTCCTCCCCAAAGCCGAGAATCGAGATGCTTTCCAGACTCAACCTCGTCGACGCTGTCCCTTCGCGCAGTGATCAGTATTCTTGGGGAGAATTCAGCCGGCGTTTCGATAAGATTAGCAACACATAAAATAACAGCTCTGAGGGCTGAGTCGTAGCTGGATGAGCGTGCTATGGTACACAATGTACGTAGAAAAAAAATGCGGGTGAACCAACAAACAAAATGCGACAATTGCAAGAGTGCGCGTGTGAAGACATGAACATGCAAAAAGAATAGAGGTCTCTAGCTAGATATGTGAAATGGAGAGTTCATGAAACTTCGGCGCCTGGTACGGGTGATAAGCTTCCCTCCAACGCCGGTGCCAAGCTGCCGCCTGCTTGAGATGAAGTCGGGGCTTCGCTCTCTGCACCGGGGGTTGTGTGCCCATCCCCTGTCGACGGATTTCCCTCGAAGGCTGCCGTTCCATTTGATGATGCTGGTAGGGCGGGTACGGGGGCAGCAGACGAGCCAGGGATCGGTTCGACAGCATAATACCAGAATTTGCTCTTCTTCCGTTTTCCCACCTGTTCCATAGCTATTTCCGTCGGCTTCACAGCGGCTGCGCCCGTCTGTTTCACTTTCAGTGAGGCCTGTCCGCTGCCGCTTGACTGGTGCTCCTCAGAATTAGCACTCAGCATGCTATCTTCGGTGCGCGCTCTCTTAGGTGGCGGGTCGTCGATTTGGGTGTCCACCGGGGCACCCAACCGTGTAGATCTTCGCTCTCCTCGCCACTGGGTCCAGGGATCGGGTGCCGCGGCACGCTTGCCGTTGCCGTTCACGACTGCCGCTCGCGTCGATCGCCGTCGCTCTGTAGTGATAGCACCGCGTCGGCCAGAGGGTCCCGCACTGCCGGAGCGGGCATCCGAAAATTCGTCGTCGTCTTGCTGCCCCTCGTCGGCCCCGTCATCCTGGTATGTGTCCTCGTCATCCTTCTCCTCCTGGAGCGAATAGAATCAGTCGGTAAGTGCCGCCACAGCAATGACGTCGACCAACCTCGCTTTCGCCGCCTTCGTAATAGACGTAGTCTGGTCGCCGTGTTTGCCGCCGCGTGCGGGTCTGTCTGATTTCTGCTTGGGCCATTAGAATAGCACGCTGCTCAATCTTCTTGCGCAACTTTTGGACACGCTATCAAGATGTATGAGTGTGAGAAACCAGAACAAAGGGAAAAAATGCGTAAAAGGCCATATCGATGTCCCAGAGGTCCAATACTATGACTGGCACCGATCCGACAAGTACTCACCGCTAATTCGTTGTCAATTGCCTCGAGGCGGGCTTCCATTGCCTTGACGAGCGCGATGTGTGCAAGCTCTGGTCTAGTCCGTTTTTCGCCCTCCTTGGGCTCCGGAGCTGAATCCTCCTTGGTCACTTGAAGGAGAGCCACATATTCATCCCGTGTGGATGTCATACTCTGGAAGGTCGAGGTGATCTTCCAGGGGTTCGATGAGATATAGACCCGCGGCGAATCTGTCCATAGATTGTCCGGACATAGATAATGCACATCATCAAGGGAGACGAGTTACCGGGACGGCGAAAGCCGCGTATCCCAAAAGAAAAAGCCGAAAGACGTCAGTATCAATGCAAACATACACAAATAGGGGGGCCTGAGGGGTGGAATGTGCACGGACCATCAACAACCCAGTAGCGGATACGCTTACAGTCCTGGCCAAGCGGATTGAAAGCCAGGCTCTCCAGACTGAATGGGTCACTCGGGTCGAGGGGAGGCGGGTCGGGCGCCTCTTTTTTCTTGTGTTTATTGTGGACGACGCCCCATGCACGGTCAATGAGGTTTTTGACAGCGGGGCTGTGCGTGAGCTGCATTTCGACCAGCTGTCGCAGGACCTTGAGCTGCGGGGGCGTGGATCAGGACGCGCCTGCGCAAGGTAACCGGCCACGGAACACGTACCTTCAGATCCCAATCCGCAGAGAAGAAACCACCATCCATGCCTTCGAATGGATCCACGTTCTTCCCCAGGTCTTCGTCCCAAAAGACGGAGCGCTCGGGCGTTTTGAACGCATCAAGAAGGACGGCGTAGACAGTGCTTGATATTTGGTCCGGACTGGGAGCACACACGCGTTTACTGGCCATTCATATCATCAAACTAGTTCCTTCTAGGTGTCCTCACCTAACATTACGCGTCTGTGGTCGGAGATTGAGCACAAAGCGCGTGAGGATCTGTGTCATTACAGGATGCGGCTCATGCGCGAGCAGAGCCTCCTCAAAGCTGCGGACCGCAGAGACCAACGTCAGAGCATATTCTGAACACAAGAAAACAATAACACACTCCATGGGTGACTCTAAGCCCTCGACCTTTGACCGCAGCTCTGTGAATTTGCATATAAACGCGTACACGAACAGCGACTCCCATCGGTCCTTCGGATGCGTAGCGTCGGATGGAGGACAGATATGTGCTTTTTTATCAATGATATGTTCGGCGGGGAGTTTGGTGGTCTTGCCGTTCTTTGCGGCAGGCATGTCGTGGTAAGGAAGAAAGATCGAGTGCGGCGTGACGGATTGGGGTCGGGCCAAGAAGCACACGCGAATTTATGCGCCGACGTTACATCCCGTCGTCTATTTCAAGTTGGATCGGACAAATACAATACAATAACACCCCCAGGCACACTGTAATTACAAGCAGAACGTGGTGAACAGCTCGTACGGGCCCCCTCCAACCAGGACAACGTGGAGACAATAGATGCGAGAGCATGTATCCCTGATACCCGACAGACAAGAGAATCGAACTGCGTTGTAAACGGACAACGGCTGGTTGTGGCGAGGCTTGAGGAAACCCCCGCAGCGGTCTTATCCGGGCCCAACCTACACAGGATGTCAGACTCTTGGCTCAAAACATTCAAGAATCACACAAATTTACCTTCGGGATGTCGTGGTGCTCGCTGAGCGACTCTAGTTTCGCATTGAACTCGTGAACACGATCCTTGTGCGTCTTTCCGGCCATCTTCCTCACTCGTTCTGCAAGCTATACAAAAATGATGAGATTTATGGACAATACGGACCCTGTCCGTGCACTTACTCGCTTGCGCTGCACTTCTTGGAAGCGTCTTTCCGCTTCTGTCTTACGCTCCGCCGCGCTGGGGCCAGCAGTAGCTGGGGAGTCCCGGTTGCTACCAGATGGAGATTCTACAGCAGGAGACTCGGACCGCGAGACATCCTGTTTACTGTCCTTCTCGCCCTTCGGCTTGGACTTCTTCTTCCTAAATAGTCCAATTAGAATGGGTGTAAGACGATCAGTTGGGACAGACATACTTCTTCGCTACGCCGCCCTCAGTAGCTCCTTTCTTAATTTTGAGGGAGCCGCCTGGGCGGATATCATAGTCAGACATGAGGGTCTGCTTGAAGATGGTGGTCGACGACAAAGCTGCGTGACGAGGGTGTCACAGCCGAAGCGGCGAATGCACGCGTGAAGGAGCTGCCTTTTGCGGCCTATGCTCGGAGAACGGCGTAGCGGGCTCCGCCTGCCCAATCCTCAGACGCGCTTCGTCAACCTCCTGCGCAGGTCCTCCCCATTTTCGTCTCCTTTCTGTACTTTCAGGCAGTCAAGTTGAAGGGGCTTTGTATCACTCTCTGGTATTCCTACGGCTTTGACGACTTTTCGCCCATCATGGCCATCCTATCTTCGCCGATACAGCTCGTCACCTCGACCCCGCCCGTAACGCGTTTCTTTACCGTGGCTACTGTCGCAATGTCCCTTCTATATTATTGGATAACCTGGAACACAAGCCCTTACGTTCCATATCTGACCCTGATACCCGGAAACAGCCTGTTTTACCCTTGGACGTTCTTCACCTCCGCATTTGTCGAGACTACCGTGATCGAGGTGAGCTTTACAATGCTGGAACCATGATGGTCGTTAATTTTTCACTACAGCTCCTCTGGACTTTACTTTTCGTTCCGGCGTCGCTTCGGTATTTGGAGAGGCTGTGGGGACCGGTTGAGACCATCAAGTTCATCGTCGCTACCGTCACGGTATCAAACATCATCGCGTTTGGACTGAACTGGATTGAGTACTTCGTCCTCCGAAATGCGGATCTTCTCTTGTGAGTGGTGTTTCTCTCCCATCGGTCCGGAGCCATGCTGAATGCGAGGTAGGTACGGAATGCAATATCACGGTCAAATGGCATTGCAAGTTGGCATCCTTGTAGCATTTAACCAGCTTATTCCTGAACATCAAGTTCAGCTATTTTCTGTAATAAAAGTTAGGGTCAAGGTACGCAGTATTTCATCTCTGCAGACGAACAAGATTGTGCTGACCTGCAATGCAGAGCATACCCATGGCCTACGTCACCTTCTCGACTGTCATGTGTCTAATTGGGTTCCAATGTCCCTTTATCGTGATCCAGTTTGGCTGGCTTGTCGGCTGGATCTGGCTGCGTTTCTACAAGAAGAACTCGGGAGATATTGTCGGCGGGGGCGACAGCTACGGAGACCGGAGCGAGACCTTCGCTATCGTGAACTCGTTCCCTCCATTCCTGCAGTGAGTACAGAGTCGTTTCCGACGTGCATCACTTGGCTCATGGGACAATACAGCAAACCGATTGGCGCTCTGGGAAACTTCCTCTTCATTAACGCGACTCGCTTCCACCTTATCCCGTCAAACAGCAGTGATATTGAAGCGAATGGTTATAGTCAAGTACCAGGAGGTGCACGCGCGGAGGCCGAGAGGAGACGGTACGCTTAGATTCTGCGAGATTTTCTGCATGACTGACCTCTATTTTCTGAATTATGAAGGGCAATGGCCTTGAAGGCTCTCGACCAGCGGTTAGCCAACTCGTCAACTTCACCTAATGGGAGCTCCTCGCGACCATCTTCGTCTGCGGCGGTCTCACATCCTGAGGCGCCACCTTCGCAAACGACACCGCAGAAGTCACAAAATTCCGAGACGGATGACGACGAAAGTGGGGATCTGGGTGCTGGAAAAGCTCGGGACGTTTCGCGGTAGTTGAGGTGCTAGAACTGAAGTCTGGTGCTTTATCGACGCTCTGTCTGTTGCATTGTCAAAGATACATACTACATACATGCCGGTGCCCCCGGCGCCATATTTAATCTCTCACTTGATTCTGATACATGGGCTTTCGCTGAGCAGGCAATTGAGCGACTGATAACATGCTTTCCGTAAATGGTAAGATACGTAGACGCGCTCTGAGCGAACGGAGCGTCGCCACCGAAGTCAAGTCCATAATACCAGGCTTGCACTGCATCCTCACCATCCTCGAGAGTGCTTGTCCATCGTCTGACTTTCTGAATGTCCCAAAAGCACTGATATGGCTGGACGACCTCAGGCCGTCTCAGTGTCCTCCGTTGCCTCCACGTCCGCGCACTCTTTCAAGTCACCACCACACGCACAGTCCTCTCTACCCCAGTTACGAGCCCCGTCTTCGTCATGGAGCCAGAGAACTGCATCCATAACAGCGCTATCGCACCAAGCTGACCTTGACGCGACACTGGACCCGGATGAACTGTTCACGAAACACACCATTGGGGAGGTGAGGGGAGTACAGCAGCGTCTGAGGTATTTAGCTTTACCTGCGATAAAGCATATTCCTTATAACTCACATGATGCAACTATCGCAGGGCAGATGCAGACGCTAAGCAGGAGGAACTACGCCTTATGGTTGGGTGCGTCATAATGTGCTATTGTGCTGATACTGCTTGAATCATACTTGAAAGCGCAGGGAACGATATCGCGACCTTCTCCAAGCATCCACTTCTATAATTGCTATCGCGAAGTCTTCGCAAAATGTCCTGTATGCGCTGGAGGACATGAGGTCGTCTATACCTCCTCGCGGCAGTCAGCAAATACGTCTATCCAGACATGCTTCAATGAGTGGGAAGGATGGTAAGCTGTTGATTCATGTACGACGAAACGCAATCCGCTCAAGCTTGCCTTGCTATCAGACTCTCAGCTGAAGGTCTTGCAATCGCTAGCTGCCCACATGAAACTACTGCTAGATACCCCGGAACACCTATGGCGTCTGATTGAGAGGAAGAAGTACCTGTATGCTGGCTGGCTGTTTCTCCTTGCTCGGGTCATACATCGGGCATTGGTGCGAGACGATGTGGAGGATGAGGATAACTGGAGGTTACATGGGATTGAAATAACGGTTTGTGCTGCCTTACACACGAATAAGCCATACTCTGACCATGAGGTGACGCAGGAACAATTTCCACTCGTTCAACGACAGTGGGACACAGTTTCGCAGTTCCGTGCACAGATCACGTACAAAGCGACGCTCTCGCTGCGTGAGGCTACCTCATCTGTGGAGGCAAGTTGAGCTTGTCATTCGTCCGATACCTGCGCTAACACGTATTCTTAGGATATCTGTTCGGTCCTATTGACCCTACACCTGCTGGAGTCCAGACCACTTTCTGATACCCTGTCTACTTTCTTAGCGCAACGATCGAAGACCTCTGCAGATCGCTCTGTCTCACGGTTCTCGATTACCGCCGAATGGTCAATCGTCGCAAGTACCAAATGGGTCCGCGTCCGCTAAATCTCGAAAGTTGGTGGTCCGTGGGGTAAGGGAAGCAATCCAATCGGTCCTCGAAATCATCTCTTCTACCGTCCATGCCTCTCGACGGATATTCCAAGATCCGAATCCCGAGGAACGTTCGCTTATGGGACGAATACTGGATTTCATTCAATCGGACTCGACAACGCCTTCCACTTCGACTCTGCCACCAGAGTTGCAGATGTCAACACAGCACCTGCTCAGCACATTACAATCTGCTTCTCATTTCCAGTTGCTCCCCCAGACCATACGGTCGTACAAGCCTTATATTGATCTCACCTCTGCTGCGTCATTTATTGCCCCGACGCATATATCGGATCTACTAGAGAGATGGCTGCAAAAGGCTTTGCATGATCTGCAGATTGCTGCGAGGACATGGCTCTCTGATTTGCATGCGCTCAGGGAGGTCTGGGCTGTTCGGATATGGCTCAGGAAGTGGGTTGCGTCGAGCACAGAGCTAGAGGATGGTGAACGGACGTTACTCAGTTCGGTATTTGACATGCTTGTGCGCGAGCAGGCTACGGTGATCTGGAAGGCTGCTATGGACGATACGGCCGACGTCCTTCGAGCGGAGCTTTCATCCGCCTTATCGGCACTCGCACAGCAAACAAGTGACGGTCTCCGTAGGTGAGTGTGTGAATGTGTGTTCCGACAAACTTACTCAACTCTTCACAGATGCGTCACCAGTCGAGTACCTCTTCCAGGAACCAAGCATCCTCATCTTTTGAACCGGGCTCTGGTTCGTCGGGCTTGTCCACACAATTCCGACAGTATGGGGCCGCGCTTCGCCGGCAGATCAATGGGCGGACGCCCTTGGTGGACACGGTCATGACCGCTATAGAAAGCCGGGCAGATGCTTTGCGCAAGGACTTTCATGCAATAAGCAAGGCTGAAGGTCACGATCAGTGAGTCGCTCTCACATAATGTCCTCGGTTTGTATTCATCGTCGAGCTAGGAGCACATTAGATTGGTTAGTTGAGGCTTATCGGCCACATGCAAATAGCGTGTGCAACGCGATTGTTGAGGACATTTCTTCAAGCGTCGAAGGGATCTCGGATGACTCCGGTGAGTGAAGCAACGATGTCTTATGATTCGAAACCATTCCCTGACGCGACATACGATAGATACCTGTATTAGCACAGTGGCGTTCCTGGCGAGGGTGACTGAGGAGCTTTCAACTTCTCCTTTCTTGTCCAATATCTGCGGTACTGCGTCCACAAATACCGGTATGCTTGGGTTAAGTATATCACGCTGATCGCCGTTGATACGACCTCTTCGTTGCACAGGATTCCAGGAAAAGATCCACGCGATCCACGTGGAAGCCCTGAGTCGGTGGCAGAAAGCAGTCGTTGGTCGTATTGTGGTCGAATATCAGCAAGGCATCGCATCCGCATCTTCCGGCGATGCGGCCTCTTCCGTGCCATCACATCCATCAACGTCGATGATAGACGCTCTTTTCGCTGTTTCCCGTTCCATCCATAATCTCGGATTGCCGCACGGGCCATTGCATGAGGCAAATGCTGCGCAGACGTGCTTCCGCCAGTTCACATCGTCTTTGTTGGAAGCACTGGATTCAACGCCGTTGGCCGAACCAGTAATGCCAATCGTATCCTGTGACCTGAGGTTCCTTCTCAAACTGGTTGAGCGGCAAGGCCCAGAGTGGACCAAGCTCTCTGTTTCCCTAGGTAAGAAGGCTAAGGAGCTTGGCCATGATGTACGTGCATCTGTCATTGTCGATCATTTCAGATGCTGAAAACGTTAGCATAGGTTGCTTCAATATCGCCTGATGGCCTGGCGAACGATACCCTCTGGGAAGACCTGCTGCGAACACAATTATTGCTGGCACCTGTCTTATCGGAGGTTGCCCCCTTGCCAGCCAAAGACGGGAAGCTCTCAGCACTTCTGCCATTGGGCAACCCTGTGGTTGAGCAAAAGGCTCAACCAGCCATGGATCTGGCGAAGCCTGGACCACGCTTTGGACTGCTTCTGGTGACGGGCAGCACGGCTGTTAGATAGCTATACCTGTAGATCATCTCAGTGCTATGGAGGGTCTAAAATATATCTTTCAAATCCACAGGTCGTGTTTGACAACCAAGATCGCATTATACATCTCTATTGTTCATCGTAGTGTACCCGTCCAAATTTTTTCCATAGACCCGGTGAATACTGCTGGATGCGAGCGCGAACCTCGCCCACAAGCTTTTCCCGTCTCGCAAACTTCATCAGGATCCGCACGCATTCCTCGTCCGGCGCGGGGGTATCGTCCTTGCCCATCTCCACGCACACCGTCCGTGTAGCCTCGTCCAGTTCTCCCATGCGGCAGAGACACTCCAGCCAGCTCTGCCAGTGGTGCATGTTCATCACGAAGCCGTCCTCCTTCAGCTGGCGGAAAATCTGTTTGGCGGTGCCCAGCGCCTTCGAGCGGCCACAGGCATCGAAGATGATGCTGACGCTGGCGTCACTGACCCTGCCGGCGTGATACAGCGAGTTCCAAATCTTGTGCGCGTCCTCATAGCAGCCAACACGCTGATATGTATCCATCAGCTGGTTGAGGAGGGCCGGTGTCAGGGGTAACAGTTGGATCGAGCGATAAAGCGTGGTGCAAGTCGCGCACGGTGGTCGTGAACTGCCGAAAGGCGTCGCTACCCGCTGCGTCCGATAGCGTCGTGTGGCTTGCTACCTTGGAGATCTGGCGCAGGATGCTCGTGTACACTTCCGGTGTGATCGAGTTTCCGGCTTCGCGCATGTCTTGGACCATGTTGAAGTACTCCTTCCACGGCGGTATGGTCCTCGAATCGAACTGCAATTCTGCGAATGTGTGGATGACCGTCGAGAAGCCGACTTTGTCCAGTGGCGGACGACGATGACTGCGAACTAGCTCGTAAGCCCGATAGGCTTCCGAAAAACTTGACGATGACTTCATCATCAGGACGACAATAGAGGTCATCGTCATGCTGTCGATGTCTGCGTTATCGACCATAAGCTCTGTCAAAAGCTCCACGGCAATAGGGAAGTGCTTGGCCTTGTTCGATGACGACACCAAGGCCCGAAGTATGCTGTTAGAAATGACAACTCGAGGACCCGCGGATCTGGTCAACGTTTTCCGTTTCTTCGTGTTCCTCTTGTTTGGAAGCGTCGAGAGGTACTCGCGGTACAGGTCGAGTGCTTTGCAAATGAACGCATCGTCGGTTGGCCGTATTTGGTTGGGCGAGCATAAGGCCCGTACCAAAGGCTGCACCAAGTCATAAACGCCGGCATATCCTGCAGCCTTAGCGTCCTCATATATGGCCAAAGCAGCCCCAACAGTACGAGACACCAATGCATTGCGCAGTAAGATTGACCAGACACGAGGACCCGCCTTGACTCCGAACTCTTTCTCCAGATAGATTAGGTCCCCTGCATTGCAGGAGTCCACGAGAATGGCTATGAATGTATCATCCGAGGCTGCGAAATTATCCTTGACAAACTTTTGATATAACTGCACTGTTCGGTGCCGCCCATGCTCAGTGAAAGCACGAGCTAGGTCATTGTTGCGAGTCTCGTCGATAGATGGGGATAGCGTTGGAGCGAATGGGGCTAGACGGACGCTGTACAGTTCAGCGGCTCGTACAGCCTGCTTTATGCGACCCTTGTCCTCCAAACCGGACTGAATCAAGGCGCCCAGAGCTGCATCGGGAGGTAATCGCAGGCGGCGCATCGCGTCGATAACTTGGAGGACCTGGCCAAAATGATCTTTCTGTGTCTGGAATATAGCACGGAGCAGGAATGTGAACGTGTCATGGGTCGGGGAACAGTTTGGAGACATCCGACCAATGGCCTTCCACATAAGATCGACGTTCTGCTGCTCTACACATTGCTCCAAAAGAAGGTCCCAATGTTCGTAAGATGGCTTGACTCCTCCCGGAAAGCTATCCATATTCCGTATCCAGTTCCATAATGCCATGGTTTGGCCGCGCTTAGACAGATCCTGCAATACAGCCAGATGTAGCTCAGGCGTCACTAGATGCCCAAAGACGACCGGCACGTCTGCCAAGAAGTCTGGAATAAGGCGTTGATCCTCGACATTTTCCGACGTTGCCAGAAGGGCTAGGACATCCACTATATCTCCCTCCGCGATGACCTTGCGGACTTCTTCGACATTTTCGGCGTTAGAGACATCTATGATCGAACGCAGTGAAGTATATGCCTCGCGTATTCCGTGTCCAGAACGCTGTGAAGAGGATATGCAATCCCATATGCGACTCTGAAATTGTTGCGCGAGACGTTCGGTAGATCCTGGCGTCGTAGAGCTCGTAGAAGCTGGCCTACAACGAATCACGGGTTTCCCGCGAGCATGGTGCAGCACCGGACCAGGATAACGTCGGCATGTCTTGAGCTGCTGCAGGCTTCTGCGTACGAACATTCATACGTACGCAGGTCCTGCACTTTCGGGTGAGATGCTGTTGTCTGAGTGAGAAAAAGCTAACGCACGAGTGAGAGCAACGAGTCGCGACTGCCTTCTTCCGCCCAACGACCAAGTATTACGATATACTACCTAGACCATAATTGAACGCGTATTCACCCTGAGCGAAATGCAACTTACTGGTCTCCAGCTTGGACAGGACTGTCGAAGCTGCCAGTTGCCGAGCGAACTCTTGCTGCGAGAGTGAAGCCGTGGGAACAACGCGTGCATGTGCAGTTCCACGTCACTTGTGACGGTATCGTTCAGACCGCCCACACCTACAAGTACACCGCCAGCGGTGCCCCCTCTCTTGACTTTCCTTCCGTCAAACAGCCATGTCCGAGAAATTGAAAGAGTTCGTCGAGATTCCGCAGGAGTTTGTCCATGACGGAAGACAGGTACGTCCATCCGCATTGCATACATTCCGTTTCTGACTGTTGCTTCACAGTTCTTGGTTCGCTGCACCAAGCCTTCACAAAAGGGTAAGTACAGAGAATTGCATGGCATATCTTCGTCACCTAATCTCCGTGCAGAGTTCCTCCAGATTTGCAGAGCTGTTGCGGTCGGCTTCGCCGTCATGGGATTCCTTGGTTACTTTGTGAAGCTCATTCACATCCCTATGTAAGTCTTCCTTGGTCTAGCTAAGAGAATTCCTGCTGACGGTGTATATCTCTTAGTAACAACATTCTTGTGTATGTGTCACTCATCCTGTTGTTCGTTGACATGCGTCTCACGTCTTTGAAGTGGAGGAGCATAGGGTCTTCCGCTGCATCATTATGGGCGACCGGCGGTGGCCACATTTTCCTCTACACGCCGCCGTGGGGTTTGGGCATGACGAGCGGGGTGGCATTCAGCCCAGTCGGATTCTGGGCGCATGACGTGTCGTCTGCTGGTACAGGACGAGTGTATCTTGTCCGCAAAATGTGCTTGGGTAATTATATTAATACGTTCATTCTATACCCTGGTTCTTGCAAATGGCCGACCGCTCGCAGAGCTTCGATGCGATGTGAACTTCAAACAACACTATCTCTGGATTCGTGATATACAACAGTGTCCGTTGGCACTTCCGACTTCGATACTATATCATCTGCCCATGAATCCTGACTCACGAGGGTCCCTGGGACGTCTTCTGGAGGCAACTCCTTGCAGATATGCCAGGCGACAAGCACGTCCTGTAAGAGTGCAATGTTATTCCACACCGCTTGAAAGCACAAAATTGTACACGTACCCTTTGGTTCATAAAGACAAGGAAGGTCGCCAGCGGTACTGTATGGATGCTTTCAATACCAAGTCTGTGTTACGAAGCATCGTACTCACAACCAGCATCAACCATATACGACACGTAATGGGGACCATCATCGACCCCGACGAAAGGAATGGCAGTTCTGCGCGAAGTACGTTATAAAGATTCATCGAAGTGAAGCAGTTCGCATATACTCACATCATTGTAACTAGGGTATATAGGTTGAATAACCCGACGCGAATACACAACCTATAGTTCAGCTTGGATGAAGCCAGGGGTACAGTCTCCTTCATTATAGTTCTCCTTTGATACCATTGCGTGACGATGGCGACTGGAAGTTAAATCGGTTGAGTCTCTGAAGGATACGTGGAGTCAGAGGTACTGACCCTCGAAAGCGGCGATGATGAACAACAACACTATCGAAACGATGGGCTCTATTAGGCCATGGCTAGGAAGCAAGCGATTAGAATAGCGCTTTATTTCAACTTCAAAGCATAAACATACAATGGGCGCATCTGGATAGAGCAATAGAATCCGTTCGCGAATGCCGCATGTTGAGGAACGTGCCGTATAGCCTGTATTTAAAACAATATGTCAAAAGCTTGCCCCAAAAGTTGCCAGACCGACGTACTATGGCAGAGCCGACCGCAAACCCAGCGAAGACAATATATGGTAGTAGAATCAACTAAGAGAAGTTGTGAGATGTCGCCTAATGCCTGTAGCCATTTGCTTACGAAGGCTATGAAGCTTGTCTTGCGGAGGAGGTTGGATAAAAATGATCCAGGATGGCAAGTCGCCCATATCTGCTCCAAGCCTCAGTGAAGTTCAATAACCTTTACAAGAATATCCCTCACCTGGAAGACCACGACAAGGGCTCCTGTGGCGGCCCTGAGACGAAGACTCAGCTCAGTTTGGGGTTCTCGTCATGCACGTCATCGTACGTACATTGGAAATGCCCCGACGATCATGCAGGCCTGCACAAAGCATAAATCCTGACCAGGACTGGTATAGTGCCCGGTGTAGGCTCTAGAGCAGAAAACAACTGGTGAGATAACCGCGCGCCGACAGAGAAAATATCAGACGCACAACAGAGAAAATACAATCGACAATATGATCATCGTCACGCAGAAATTAATGAAGGTGGGTGGCCGATGGATTCTCTTCGACAAAAGAAAGGTCGCGATAAGAACGGGAAGGCCAGCTTGACCGCCAATAATCAACAGCGCCGAATAGAATGCGACCAAACTAGTCATGATTTGCTTCGTCTCTATGCCTGCAGCTGTAGGACAAACGGATACATGAGAAGCCGGAACAGAGACGCAATGGATTAGGGTACTCACAACGATAGCATGCTGCATGACAGCGTAGGCTCGAAAGTGCGAGGTGGAAGGAGTGCAGAAGGAGCGTTACGGAACTAGTGCTGGATCCACCGCATCATCCGCGATGAACAGGATCCGTAAGGCTCGGGATCTGTCACTACGTCGTCTGCCGACGGAGCTGTGGTCTGATTATAATCTTCCGGGAGGCAATTCACGCACAGTGTCATGTATTGATGTCCATCAAGGGCGCGACCGGGCGACAGGATCAAAGTAGAATTGATCTCGCCACGTTGCCGATACGATGGTCGCAATAGTGCCTTGACAGGCCCACTGCAGCTTGTTCAGTTGTCAATGTCGATATGCCGACGATACGACCATCGACAAGGTGAGCCGACACGTCCGACCACACCGACATTCTCAGGTTCCACGATGCAAATATATACTGACCATGTCAGAATTGATGAGCCGACGCACAAGTTAGAAGATGCGACGTTGGCAAAAGGCGCTGGATCCATCATATGCACCTTCAAGGGTTTTATCTTGCACATGATTCATTTAATAGCAGTCCAAATCGGCAGCCGTGACATACGCACCACCGCTGCAGTCCTCCTCGAGACTAAAGAACATCTAGCGGCTACCAAGACAGTATCAAGTCACGTTTATGATCAACAGAATGGTCGTTATCAAAGAGTCAAATATCCATACTGTGCTGTGGGCGGGGAAAATATCCACTGGTCACTCCGCAATTGTCGATGACAACCTGGGATCGCAATTCAACAGCTCCGTTAATTTATGTGTCATGAAAACGTGACTTATACGCACCTCAGACACGGCAAATGATGTGGGGGTTTAGCACAGCAAACCAAGCATCCTCGTGCGCGCCCCAGTCGCGCCAGACCTGAGACGTGCGCTCCAAATCCTCCTTCGTCGCAATCCCGCCTGCAATCGCGGTCGTCGCGAAGGATGACGAGACCGTGCGGTCCGCCCACAGCCCACTCCACCATCGTATCTCCTCGGGCGTGCTGAAGCACCAGCTCCCCGTGCCAGAGGTTATCTGGGCCCGTTCGAAGCCAGCTTGCTTTGCCCAGGCATGGAGATGCCGCCCGGCGTTCGGCTCACCGCCATTGTGCCGCGCGACCTTCTGATACAGCTCCCCCCAGTGCTCCAGGCCCTCGACCTCCGGGTACCACACGAACCCTTTATAGTCCCCGTCGCGCGCGGCAACGATGCCGCCCGGCTTCGTGACACGGCGCATCTCGCGGAGGGCCTGCACGGGGTCGCCAACGTGCTGCAGCACTTGGTGCGCGTGCACGATGTCAAACGACGCGTCCGGGTACGCGAGCTTGTGCACGTCGCCAACGACGAAGTCGAGGTTTGTCAGGCCGCGCTGCGCGGCGTAGTCACGCGCCTGGCCGAGCACATCGGGCACGGGCTCGAGGCCGGTGACGTGCCCCTGCGGCACTAGCGCGGCGAAGTCTGCGGTAATGGTGGCGGGGCCGCAGCCCACGTCGAGGATGCGCATGTCCGGCTTGATGTAAGGCAGGAGGTATGCCGCCGAGTTTTCTACGGTGCGCCAGCTGTGCGAGCGCAGCACGGACTCGTGGTGTCCATGGGTATACACGGCAGTCTTTTGAGCCATGATTGAATATCTGTTTAATGTGTTCTAGTGGCGATAGAGGATGCTGTTAAGATGGGAAACCATCGAAGGTTACTATCAGAATTCAAAATTGAACTTGTTGAAACATCGTGAAACCATACCTACTACAGCCGCGTTAATCAAGATGTTGGGCGATGAAGCAATTCGAGCGAGGACAAACCTGCGTATTTATGCTTTCTGGTGAGGAAAGGCGGACCCATGACGAAACCAATTATGCCCGCAACATAGGAGCGGACGTGTCGGCCGTCGGGTTATGGTATGACGTCGGCCCTCGTCGGTCCATCCGACCACGATAATGGGTACCTGATATCCCACCAATGAAATGTCTTCGTTCGTGTCCTTGCACGTCCTTCGACCCAAGGTCGACACTTTGCGTTCACGGATCTTGAGGATCTTGAGCGGTCATCATGTCAGCCCGAATGATTTGTCTGCTTTCAGCCTTCCTTTCCCATAAGAACGTCCAATAACCGTCCATACTTGGGCCAAAAGGGAAGGGAGAAAACGCCCATGACCGTTCGCAGAAACACATCTCAAGAGCTTCGATGTCAAAGCCGTCAGTCGAGTCACAAACAACCACAGCCCAGACCTCAGCCCATCTAGCAATACGTCTGGGTGCATTCCGTCCAGGCGCTCACACACCAAAGATGCAAGAATGCAGATATGCTATTATTCGTCGCCGTCGTCGTCAATGCGTGTTGAACATCCTGTACCTATATTACCAAATAGCCTATAACGGGGTGCAGCGATAATGATGCGTGCAAAATGAGGAATTATGCCTGGTTGGTTGAGCAAGAGCAATAGTGTCAGGGCGGGAGGGCAAGCCCGTCTAGTGGAATAGCCCGGGTTATAAGTGGAATGGTGGGATCCCTAATCTACGAAAAATCGTGGGCAGTCTCCTCTACGGAGGGGCAGTCGCACTGAGAGCGGAGGATAAGCATGATACAAATGAAAGCAACAGTCGTCAAACTTACCACTAGGTTCAAATCGCCATAGGCTAGGAAAAATATGATAAACTATTAATCAGAAACCTTTTTTGTATCTAACATCACACTTACCATCGTCAACTCTCGAAACGGTCGGCCAGAATTTCTTCTCTCGAAGCCACGACACGGGGTACACAGCGGCCTGCCGCGAGTACGGCCGGTTCCACTCAGCGTCCGACACAGTGATGACGGACAGGGGATGCGGCGCGTTTTTGAGCAAGTTACTGTCCTTCGGCTGTTTGCCAGTGACGATATCCTCAGCCTCCTGCCGGATTTGGATCATAGCGTCACAGAAGCTGCAGACAAGAACCCATCAGTGACCATAGCCAAGATGACAGCCTATGTGCATACCGTTCAATTTCCTCAAGGCTCTCGGACTCTGTAGGCTCAATGAGCATGCATGTAGAAATGGGCCAGGAGCACGTCGGCGGGTGGAACCCATAATCCTGCAGACGTTTCGCAAAGTCGGCCACCTTCAGCCCCGCTGCCTTGTCGAACTCCGCGAGATCGATCAACAGCTCGTGCGCAACCCGGCCGTTCTGGTTCTTGTACCGCAGGTTATAATGAGGCGCGAGACGATGAGCCATATAGTTCGCGCTCAGCAGGGCGACCTGCGAAGAGTCTTTGAGCCCTTGTCCGCCGAGCATCTTGATATAGGCCCATGAGATGAGGAGGATGGATGCGCTGCCGAACGGTGCTGCGGACACGGCATTGATGGAGCGGTCGCCCCCGGTAGCAACGATCGGGTGGGAAGGAAGGAAATCCGCAAGGTGCTTCGCCACGCAGATAGGTCTGGGGTTCCACATTAAGCTCATGCGGGATCGAAGGGCTTTGGCAGATACTTACCCAACGCCAGGACCACCTCCACCATGGGGACTAGAGGACGACATTTAGAAACCGAAAGGCCATGCAGGAGCAGGATACTCACATGGCGAACGTCTTGTGCAGGTTCAGATGGCAGACATCGCCGCCGCAAACCGCCGGGTTCGTCAGGCCAACTTGAGCGTTGAGGTTAGCACCGTCCAGATACACCTGACCACCGTTGTCATGGATGATCTTGCAAGCCTATTCTCCGATTTGAGCATGCGTTAAATGTACTCATTATGCGTTACTCACGTCCTGGACACCGGCTTCAAAGACTCCGAAAGTCGACGGATACGTGATCTGTCGCAAGATAAGTGATTTGTTAAAATCATACTTACTCATGCGTACCATGAACGCAGCGAGGTGCTTCTTGTGCTTCTCAGCCTTTGCCTTCAGATCCGCCAAATCAAGACTTCCATCTTGGAGAGTCTTCACGGGCACGACCTTGAGCCCAGCCATGGCCGCCGACTATTGCCAGGCGGATTCAGCGTTGCTACTAAATGAGAGATAATGCGCCACATACAGCAGGATTGGTCCCATGCGCGCTGACCGGGATAAGGCAAACATCGCGATGTTTCTCACCGCGAGCTTCATGGTAGGCTTTGATGACGCTCAGCCCAGTGTATTCGCCAGCTGCACCAGAGTTCGGCTGTAAAGAGCATGCATGGAAACCAGTGATCTTGCACAGATCCTCTTCCAGCTCCTACAATGCACTCTCAGACTCAACTCTCATTCACGAGACAACGAATATATGCATACCTTGATCACCTGAGCATAGCCCTTGACCTGATCCTGTGGCGCAAACGGATGCACGGAACCGAACTCGGGCCAAGTGAGAGGGATCATGCTGCTTGTGCTGTTGAGTTTCATCGTGCAGCTCCCGAGCGGGATCATAGCGTGAACAAGCGACAGATCCTTCGACTGCAGATGATGGATGTAGCGCAGCATCTCCGTCTCTGAGTGGTGCTTGTTGAATACCGGATGGGTCAGGAACTCGGAGGTGCGCTTGAGGTGCTCCGGGATAGCGGCAGGATATGGGGCGGGAAGATCTTCCAAACCGAGAGACGGAGCTCCAACAGCTGAGGTGAAAACATTTGCAATCCGCAAGAAGTCGATGGGGCCGACACTCTCATCCAATGTGACACCGACATAGAGACCATCTATCGTCCGGAGGTTGACGCCCACTGCTGCCGCTGCCGCATGAACGCGGCCGACGTCCACGGATGCACCAGTGACGTCGAGGGTCAAAGTATCGAAGAATGTATCATTGGTAACAACGAAGCCGAGTCGTTCGACGATAGACTTCAACAGCTGCGTGAGGCCATGCACCTTGTTCGCGATGCGCTTGATACCATTGGGACCATGGTAGACCGCATACATAGCAGCCATATTCGCAAGAAGTGCCTGACTTGTGCAGATGTTGCTGGTCGCCTTCTCGCGCCGAATGTGCTGCTCACGAGCTGTAACAAATGCAATTAGGGCAAGTTAATGATGAAGCACATATAGCCTACTTTGCAAGGCTAGTCGGTATGCCATCTGTCCGGTGGCGTCCCGACTGCGACCGACGAGACGTCCAGGCATCTTCCGCTTGAGTTTCTCAGTGCAAGCGAAGAATGCGGCATGAGGACCACCATAACCAGCAGGAACACCAAAGCGTGCAGAGTTGCCGAAGACGATGTCCGCACCCCATTCACCAGGAGGTTTGAGCACCGTCAGGGCCAGGAGATCCGTAGCGACGACGACCAAGGCGCCAGCTTCGTGAGCCGATTCCGTGAGCTTTTCGAAGTCCTGTATATTGCCATTTACGTCCGGATATTGGAACAATATACCGCAAAGATCGGCTCGCAGAGCTTCGTCAGTCGATATGCAGTTGGCATCGCCGACGGCCAACTTGATACCGAAACCTTTCGCGCGAGTCTTCAACACAGCGCGAGTCTGAGGCGAAACGCCATCGTTCACGAAGAATGTCTTCTTCTTGTGGCCTGAGGATACGTAGGCCATGACCATGGCCTCGGCGGCTGCCGTAGCCTCATCCAGAAGAGACGCGTTCGCGATGTGCATGGACGTCAGAGACATGACCATAGTCTGGAAGTTGATCAGCGACTCGAGACGGCCTGGGACAAATTTAGCGCGGACTCTTCTTGGACATGACGTCGCATCTTACCCTGGGCAATTTCAGGCTGATATGGGGTGTACTGGGTATACCACGCAGGGTTCTCCATGACCTGCCAGAGGAACGATCAGCATCCCTGACAGGCACCACACAGACTTTACTCACGTTGCGTAGGATTACAGGCGGGACGACCGCATTATGGTAGCCCATGCCGATATAGCTCTTGAAAGGCTTGTTCTCGGTGCCTAGCTGCTTCGCCCTCCTGTTAAGCTCAAGCTCGCTCAAGGGGCTGATCACCTCATTAGTCAACTCCGTGGGAGCAACCCGGACTGTGGGGGGCACGACCTCTTTTACGAACGCGTCCATAGACTCGTATCCCAGCTGAGAAAGCATGAACGCGGCCTCAGCGTCATCGGGACCAATGTGCCGGTCTGGGAAGGTGTCGAGGGGCGCGAAGAGCGACGGCGGCGGCTTCGCCGTCGCGAGCGATCGACGCGCTGCGGGACGGAGAGAGGAGAGATGTGCATGTGCGTAGAGAAAACGATACCTGCACGTCGCGCCCGAGGCGAAGCGAAGTGCCGCCATGGGTCAGCGAGGAGGATGGGGCACAGTGAAAAAGCTCGCGAGAGAGACAGGGGAATTTGAATGGTGTCGGGGCAGGCATTGTACGTAGAGCGCGTTCACCGAGCCATTCACCGAGTAGTTATCCGCCCAGTGAGCTCGCACCCCGCCTCGTCCCCCCGCCTATTCCCGAGTCACCACAAAATAACTTTTTCTCACTTGCCTCTTTTGGTGGCTCGGAGCACCGTCGGTCCTCGACAACGCTGCACTTCGACAGCTCATCTAGACGTTGCACACCACCATTCGCCCAATGTTTACATCGATATTGGCCCAAAGTTAATTCCATGCTTAAATCCTCGGACTAAGTATACTCGAGCCATTTTTGTGTTATCGGCGAGGTTACCGCCGGAGCGCTCATTGCCCAGAATACACAAGAATACACAAGCTCGCTACTGGCACGATAGTACGTATCAAGGCATCAATGACATCCCATCAACGTACGCGTGCCGCAGGAAAATCACCGCGTCTTCTGAACCAGGCCTGCGCTTGCCATATCAGCTTCCAGCGTGATCGGATCCGCGGGGAGTACTCACGGTGGCTCGTCGGTTTGCAGGTCGCGGACGCCATGGATGCCGTCTTGGTCGACCTCCTTGGCCACGGCGCGGATGGCCCCGTTTGCACTGCGGATATGTGCGTCACCGACCTTGGCCTGGTAGAAGTCCACGATCTCGAGCAGTCTCGCTAGGCTTTCGGCTGGACTACCCTCATGCACTGTTCCGTTGGAGATGGGTGGCATCGCCAACGACTGCAGGAGGACGCCTTGCTTGTGTAGAACGTTTGCAGACCTCACGAGTTCGTACTAATTAACTCGTTGTCAATCCAGATTCCCCTGTGTGTATGGAAAAGAGACACTCACGATGAATTTATGGATAGCTTGCGGTGTGGGGAGGAATACATCTGCTTTACAGATTGCAAAACCCAACAGTTGGATAGTCTTGAAACATACTCATTCGAGACTTTCTAAAAACAAGCGGATGTGCGCACCTGTTGTACAAGCCCTTCTAGTCCTCCCGTAGTGGTCAAGCTGTCCACTTTATTTGCCAGGAAATCTAGCAGCCCGAGAAGAGCAGCCCAGAGCTCCTGCCAATGATATTCTGCCGGCCATGAGTTCACTTGGACAAAACAGAAATGGGAAAACTCACCGAGACGGATGTGCTCCTTTTGCAACCACCACAGCACGTGGCGGCAAGTCTGAATACACGTCCTGGTTCATCCAAGTCAATTCCTGAAAATCGACAAGATGAATATAGACTCACAGATATAGCGACACCTCCAAGCGTTTATGCAGATTATGCCGTAGCCACAACACACAACAATCCAATAGAGCACAAACAGGCGGGCGGACCACCGAAGACACAGGTAAATTCGGCAATCTCTGCGATCCACCGTCAACAAACCCCCATTACCAAAGAATGTTCGAGCTCACCTGCCGACACAGCCTTATAGGAATATGGCTAGGCTGGCACAGAGCGCGCATGAGCGCATCGCGCTCTACAAATACAAACAATATATGCAGTGATAGATTCGCATAGGCGATCGCGCGCGGCGAGGACGACGATGTCGCGTGCGATAATAGATAGGAGGATAAGGATATCAGGGTATGAGGGAGAGATGGGGCGGGCGGGGCGGGCTGCTCGTCAGACGTCGGCAATAAGGGCTCCGCGAGGACGGAGGCGAAGGTCGGACATCTGTGGAGAAATTCGAATATGGGGAGGAGGACGAGGCAGGCCTCTATTGGTCTGCGATACCTGTGTCAATCTCAGACCCCCCGCATTGCTTGGAGATGCCACCTACTGATTTTTGAACAGCTCTCTCGGGGGATCAACAGGTGTCGATGCAAGCGCTCGGTCTGGTCTTAGCGAAGATATAAATGACCCCAGTGTTGATACCATGGTTGGTGGCGAATCATTCGAGATGGCCTGATACGCCTTGACGGTCGCGGCGGCGGCATAATTGCCCACCCAGGCTACCTTGCGCAACAGGTCCTTGTCCGTCGTCTCGGCGATGCGCTGCAGGTATGGGTTGAGCTTCGCGGCGTCAGATTTATGGAAATTGGCTAGTAAGGCGAGGAGGAGAAGCGCTTCGAAGGTGAATCGCTCTGTGTCGGGGGATTTGATTATCTATTCGTTCGGAGTCAGACGATTGCATGAACTGCAAAGAGATGCACGTACTGAAATTACAGCGGGAAAGAGGTCCTGTCGGAGGAAATATGCTCCAGGGCTCAACTGGTTGATACCGCACATGAAAATGATAGCTAGCTGGAGCACTTCATGCCTTAGACTTGCTTCATATTTGAGCTCATCAGCTATGGTGAATCGGAGAGGTAAACAGACTTACCTGGCGCGCCTTCATCGCACAGTATATCGTGAACCATGCTGGCAAAGTCCTGCAAGCGGGTAAGTCCACTGCGCTCATCCATCCTGGGAGACACCCACCATGAAATACTTGTCGCTGCCATTGACCCCGCCCGCAAACAGCTCCATAACCTCCCACCCCGCCAGGTCGCTCTTAGTCAAGATACAGCGCGCCAACACAGACAACACCTCCACCGCATGCGCTTTCGCGGGATCATTGTATGGCCCCGTCCTTGCGCTCTCCAGACATGCCGCGAATATGCCATTGATACCGGGCTACTGAAGACAGCTGTCTGGTCATTCATTGTGCACGGACGCAGAAGCAGGCAACGGACCTTCTGCTGCGCGAGACAGTCCTCCTTCGGCAGCGCCGCGAATCGCTCCGCGAGATACGCACGGTCGACGTCGAGAGCTAGCCAATTCTTCCAGAATTCCTCTGTGCTCTCTTTGGGGCTAATTTGCCCCGGGGTCATACCCTGATTGTACAAGACTTAACTGAGGGTACAGAAGTCTTGCATGATGCGACGAGACTTACCTGTAGCAGCCGCTCGCAGATGGAAACAAACCTCGAGACATGTTGGACTGATCCCCGGCGGGCATACATGGTTATGACGGTTGGTGCATAGACAAGGGAATGAGAGCGGCGCTATGGGCTAGCCTATGAATAGTGTTGAGAGTCGGAAGGTACTGCCCTAGCTGAGACTCGGAACGGTCAACTGACGCGCGCGACGCGTCGAGCGCCCGCCCAACGGATGACATCAAGTTCTAACAAAACCGTCGCACAACATACACTCGATAAGAACGACACTATTTCAAGTTCAAGAAAGACAAAGTATAAGTTATGCTAACTACTACCAAGCGATGCAACAGCGACAAGAATCCCGCGATACCTACAGCGTCGCATGCACCATCTCATCCACCCAGCCCTGCAGCGTCTCCTGCCGTATATGCACCATCTCCAGCAGTCGCCGCACGCCCACGAACGCCTTCCTCCCCCTGCGCTCGATCTCTTGCTCCGCCGCGATAGCCCTGCTCTCCGCCTCGAGCGTCGCCTCGTCCGCCTCGTCCTCGACGACTCCCGGGAAGCCGAAGTGGTCCGCGTCGATGCGCGGCGCGGCCTCCGTCGCGGCGAACGCGGTGCGGAAGAGCACGCGGATGCAGAGGAGGGCCGTGAGCGAGCTCGATGGCGGGTCGACGGCCGGTTTGCGGTAGGTGAGCGTCGTTTTGGGTGGGGGAGGCGGCGGACGGGTCGTCGGATCCGGGTTTGGGTAGGGATATGCTTGCGAGGGAAGAGTAATCGTATCGCTCTGGGACGGGTGCTTCGCGGACGGCTGGGCGCTTGGAAGATGCGTCAGAACGTGCGCGCGCAAGTTGGCCTTTGGCAACGGCGCGCGCGAACAGGTTGCCCAGAGACACTCCTTCTCCGCGTCTTCAATGGAGTTGATATGCTCCAGAACGTGGTCGTACAGCTCGCCGGCAGAGGAGAACGGCGGAATACTGCACTGCGACCGATCCCAGTGGCACTTGAAGCGCTCTTTCGCCGTGTCCTCCTTCCGCCGGTCGACGCCACGCACGACGAACCGCTGCGGCGGGCCAGGCAGCACCATCGCCTGCGCTTGCGGGAAGACGACCGTCACGTTCTTAATCACGTCAGACGCCACGAGAAGGTGGTACCGGTCCTGGAACGGGACGAACACATCCTTGTACAGGTTCCAGAAGTCGACCTGCGTCAGCTCGCCTTCCGGATCCGCGACGAACATCGTCTTCATCCTGCAGCGCGGATGAGCACTCGCCTTCACGGAAACGTCAAACGGACGCACCATTCGTAGCAGCGCTCGGGCTCCGGCATCCCGACGAGCTTCGACAGTTCCTCTTCCGTCAGCTCGTGGTTCCGTATCGTGACGGTGACGGCGGGTGCGGTATAGACAGGGCCCCCAATCTCGACGCTGACCGTGTCCTCAATCTGCTCGGAGATGATCTGCGTCGCGAGCAGCTTCAGCGTGCTAGCCATGTCGGGATGTCGCAGGAAGGCCTTCGCCATCGGCGGATGCGCCAGGTGGGTGTACAGGTAGCTGAGGCTCGCATCGACGAGCGGACGGTCGGCTAGAAGTGGAAGATAACGTATTGAGGCAGCGAGGGCCGGCGAATCCGCTGTCAAGTGCGCAGAGTTGGCAGGGTTCGAGAGTAGTAGGTGGATGGTCGTCAGCGACGCGATGATGAGCGAGCGGTTTTGCGAGCGGCCGGCAATGTCGAGCAGTGGAGGAAGGGGGTTCGTTTCGGGCGGCGCAGAAGGCGCGGGCAGCAGGAAGTTCAGCGCAATGTACTGCAGGATCTCGATGATGTTGAGGAGATACTCGGTGTTCGCGTCCGAGTCGGGCTTGACATTGTGCAGCGCCGCCAAAATCAACGGCCGTGTCCGCCTGTGCTCCGCCAGATCCTGCGCGTTAATCTCGTTCACCGCTCCGTTCCGCATCACGAACAGCGACTCGAGAGCGTGCCGCCGCTTCCTATCCTCCACAGGCGACATCGAAAACAGCATGGAAAGCTGGTCCGTCTTGCTTTTCGCCTGCTGGGCGTACCACTCCGGCCACTCGTACAGCACGTCGATGACCCCCGGGATGGCGCGAAAGGTGAACTGCTCGTTGTGGCAAAGACGGCAGAGGCGATCGAGGGCCCATGCAATTTCGGAATGGATCCCTGACTTCATGGAAAGCAGCATGCGGTTGTTGGGAGTGGGCTCCGTGTACCAGCCTAGAACGCGTCAGGGATCTGCAGTCCACGAGAAATAGAACACATACGTTCATAGTCGTCAGTGACATTTGGCGCAGGACGGTGCACGGGAACCTGCGCTGGCTGGGGCACAGGAGGCAGCGCGTAGGCAGGAGTGCCAGGCGCGGGCTGGGGTGGTCGGTAGAGCATGGATTTGGAGGGGCCTGCTTTGGGAGTCGCGACGGAGAAAGTTGTCATCATCTTGCCAGAAGGAGAGCGAGCGAATGCAGCAACAAGTTCTCAGCGCTCGGCGGGCAATTTCTGCTTTCAGCCTGCGATTGCCTGAAAGAAGCAGAGGCCAAGTCCAAGTTGCCAAAACCGCTCGCAGACGCGTCGACGCGTCGCCATCAGTGGCTGGGCAATTTGATCGCTGCTCTCGCTCTCACACGAACGGCGTAGGGTGTCGGTAGAATGACAAGGTAAAATTACCTTAGTCAAAATTACTCGGTAAATTACATGAAAATTACAGTCATTTCTGCTAAGGCCAAGATACTGGATGTCAAAATGAGTAAATCCCACATATTCTTTGCGTAAGTATCATGACTGCCTGTACCATATATCACCTCTGTAATAAGTAGCCGCAAGATTTGAGAGTCAATACAGTACTTATGAGGTTGTGGCGTAGCTGTAATGGGTCTGGCTACATGGCACGCGGCGGAACATGTCTCAGCGGTGTCCCAACTCTGCACTCGGTGCTCATACACATTCTCTGTCCCAGAAATTGCCCAGAACATACATCCATTTATCTCAGAATACTTCTCATTCCATAAGCATGGACCTCATCCAACGGCTGCATATGTACCTGGCATTGCTGCCCGAGACACTCCCCAAGCCGTCCACGCCATCGGTAGACTTGCGTGGATCTTCGTATGACCCAGAATGGGCCCAGCAAGAGGGAATCGAATGGGCTATCAACCCGGGAGCTAGAAGTTCGCCTCGGCTCCAGGACAAATAATAGGGATACTTTCACAATCACGGAACGGGGCCCAGGGATCGAGGCGCTTGTACAGGTACTCGAGGGATACCGCAAACCAAGTCACTGTGGCAAAGCGAGAGGATTGAGGTCCCCGAAGATCTTTCTTTTGACTCTCATTGGGACGAGTAATTTACCCCTTTACCCATCATTACCCATAATCACCCGTAAATTTACGCTATTATCGATTGGGCTATTTTACCGTAAATACCATGCGTAAAAATGGCATCCTTCGTGGCCCATGGGTAAATTACCAGTAAAATCCGACTTGGCTCCATTCTACCGACACCCTAGAACGGCGAGTCCAAGCAGCATATTCGCATAGAGTAGGGGACACCAGCCAGAAGCAGGCAGACAGTTGAATTCGGATATATATGTGTAAGGAGGGGTCATGAGATAGCTGTTCAACGACAGTAGGTACAGTGTTAACACAACAAAGTCAATCCAAAACGCTGACTATAGTCCACAGTCTAGAAAAAGAAACAAGTCCAAGCCAGCCATATGTATAGCGTCTAATAAGTAGTGCGTAAAATTTCATAACAGGAGTTCATTGATAGCTCTCAGAACATTGTCCCAAAACATAGTGACAGTCTTGCGATCGAACCCATTCTCGTCATATCCAAGACTTACCCACAACTTACCGGCGAACGTGTAACCAAAGAACAGCATCCCGCCGTGCCGCTGGCGGGAGCCCGTGGTGAGCGTATGCAGCTCGATGTCTGGGAAGCTTGCATGCTTGTAGATGCCGTCGAGGTTCCCAAGCAGCGACAGCCCGACGAGCGCTGCGGACGGTACCTTTGGTGCCGCTGGGGCATCCTGGGTAGGTGCTGGCGGCGATGAGACCCATGTCCCCCGCGCCTTCTCGTCGTCCTCACGTGCCCAGCCTCGCGCCTGCCGCCCGCGCTTCACCGTCATCTCCCGGATCCGCGACACGACCATGCGATTCTTCGCTGCCTTTGCGCTCTGCTCCTTGGCGGCCCGCGCACGCAGCCAGAACGTCTTCTCCGCATCGCACGAGCCGGGGATGAAGTTTGGCAGAACAACGTTGAAGTATCCGACCGCGAGGAACCAGTACGAGTCGTGCAGCGGCCGCGGGACGAAATACGGTCGGACATTGAGCGCCGCGTACATCATCCTGAAACGCATGGAGCATCAGCCGGCGTTGAGACCGCTTGAAAAATGCTGTGCACGTACATCGGTAGCTTCTGCTGCTCCCGGGAGCTCATGCGCGCCCAGGCGAAGTTGCACACGGCGAAGAGCGCGCTTGCGATCGAGACGCCGTGTGCCTTGCACTTCTTGAGGATCGCCTTGGTCGTGGCCTCGTCGAAGGGCACAGTGGGCACGACGGTGTGGCGCACCGGGTCCGCACGGCGAGGGAAACTGTGCCCGCCCTGCGAGCCTGACGTCAGCGGCGTGGAGCGTCAGAGATTACGAGGACGTACGATCTGGGCGGCCTGGTTGTTTTGAAAGTCAACCTTGCCCACGACCCGACGGAAGTTGCTCAGCTCCTTGGGGAGGCTCTCCTCAAGGCATGACGGAAGTGGAGGCGTCTGCACGGGAGCTCTATGAATAGAGCAATCATTTAGGGTGCACGGGCGTGCACTCACCGCGTCAGAGCCGTCAAGCTGGCGAGCGCCCCACCGCTGTTGCCATTCCTCGCGCACGAGCTGTTCGAGCTCCTCCTGGGTCTGTTCGCTTGCAAGCAAACAGAAGAAATCGTTCGCGAACTGGTGCAGCGCCATGCCGTCGCCAATGAAATGCGCGGCACAAATCAAGAGCTCATATTGTACCGCGCGCTCCACCCGCCTGCCCGGCAGCGTCGGCGTCGGCGGCGGCGTCGGCAACAGCGGATCGTCTGCCGTCGGTGGCCTCGACACTACCAGGTACGACAGACGTTCGCCCGACAGAGTGCGAGGCCCATTCAGATACCCGTCGATGAGATCTGGGCCGATTGCATTCAGTCAACCGCACCCGCGCCAATCTGCCGGACGTACACGCACCTTCTTTAGACTGCGCCTTGTACTCGAGCTCGCGATCGGCCAGGAGCAGCGCGTCCCCGGGGGCCTTCGGAGGCGTAAAGCTGCATTGCGCGCGTGAACAAGAGAGAGAGGAAGGTGCGAAACAAATGGCACGCACATGAAGCGGACATCGTCATAGTTGTGCATGGCGACCTGCGCCGCGAGGAGCGGGTGCCGCAGGCGCAAGAGGGCCCACACGGCACGCACACGCGCCCTGCGGAGGAGGCGTTCCGGGGCGCGAAACCCGAGGTGCAGGTACCTGCGGTGCAAACACGTTGTCAGTTCTTCAGCGTTCGGGTTGAAGGGCCCGCACGTACATGTCGTTGACCACCCGTCGCACGCGTGACGGGAGGTAGTATGAGAGCTCACTGTCCCCCAGCTTGCGCTCGTAGCGCACGGCATCGTCGGAAGGAGCGTCGGGAGCGTCGAGCGTGGCATGGAATTTCTCTGCTGCGAGAACACGTGCAGATGTCGATCCCATGTCTTCACCATCGGACATCTCGGGGGTCGGCGGCAGGGTAAAAGACGATGACGCCATGCTCGAGGACAGGAGCGGGGGAGGAGGAGGATGGACGGCAGAGGAGGTCTGCGACGGGGGGTGGTATAGCGGACGCGAGAGAACTATAAGAGCACAGACCAGAAGGCGCGAACGAGCAGACGGACGGGGACTAAATGAATACTCAGTAGGGTTCGGCCAACGATGCCGCGCAGCCCTGATAATTCTAAAGCCAGGCCTGGGGCTGTATTTCACGAGCGGACAGGAGCTCGCAATCTCCACCAGCCCATGAACCGATCAGCATGCGAACGACCCCCCAGCGCCTCCCTCTCCATGCCCACGTAAGTGCCAAACGAGGCCTGATTCGTGATGATGATGGCACCTAGAAGAAAGTCGCGAATAGCACGGCCACGCGCCGCTCCAAGTTTACACAATGGCGCACCCACCTGGACCACGAGCATCCTGCTGAAACCTGACGCCTGGAACAGTCTGTACACTGTCTTTCTCCGAGATCGAGTCTTGCATTAGGGGCGAAATATCAATTTTCCGCATGTTGCGGCCGCTTCCTCCCGTGGGACCTGTGTAATGCGCAAACTGATCAGATGACCAGGGGTCCTCGGTGAATTCATCTGCATCGTGTGCGTGGCAGATGCGGGGAAGAGAATCAGATTGCAGAACTTAGAACGATTGCTGCATGTCGGACGCCGCCTGACGGAAACAGTCGCCCGACATCCGCGGCATGAACTACCCTTTCAACCGCTAGTTGGGCATCGCATAAGGAAAGAGTTCTGCTAGAGCGGGATTGACAGCAATCGAGGCACCGACTCGCTGAAGGCGATAGAGGGAAGAGGCAGAAGCGCTGTAGAAAATCGGGAACACGATAATCGATCATGATCTCGGAGAGGCGCTTCACGATCAATTCAGTTCTGGCGATTCGTCCGGACGAGTCTATTTTCACACACCGCCGCGGCATTCCAGCTCTCCCCTGCCGCACGCCGATCCAATAGGTATAGGCTGTTCGGTCAGTTAAGGTCGTACAAACAACATCTGTATCTAGTAAACAACAGCAGCATCAGATATAGCGCGTTAACATCCATGGTTCCAAAGTAGTCCGCAATTAGTCCATAAGAAGCACGTCATGCGCCGAAGCGTGCCAAAATCATGCCAGTCGTATTGTCGTTCACTCCCTTTCTTCACCGTCGACCTTCTCTGGCGCCTGCCAGATAACTTCCTCGTCTGGTTTGGTCTGCCTATCCCCATTGCCCAACGCCTCGAGGTCTACGGGCCGGGGCGGAGGAGGCGCAGTTTCTGCGGATTTCACCCATGTGTAATACCTGCAGGGAGTTAGACAAACACTACCGCAGCCGCCAAGGAATGACATACATCGTTCCGATAAGAATGGTCGTTATGGATGCCATGCGATTCCTGGATGACAGATGTTAGCCTATTGTAGGAGGATCATTGCGAGCAGTTCATACAATGTCAGGACGTCATGGAACAACCAGACTCCGAGGAGAGTCTGAATGACGGAACGGGCGGCCTACGCTAGGTTTTTAGCTTTGGTACTGAAATAGAACGAGGAGGTTGTCGTACGCTCGAGAACATGTGTGTTATCGGGCTTGTCACTTTGATGCTGAGCAAACCGGCAACGCAGAGCAGGAAGCCAAAGACACCAGTCACCAGGCTTCCCCATATGAAGGTGCCCATATCGCAGTTGGAGTCACGAGTCATGGCGAGAAGCTTGAAGGGCTCTGCATTAAGCAGGACAAACGGCGCCAGGAACAGCGCCGACCCTGCGTTCGTCCAGTATGCAAGTTGGATAGTCGAATTGCCGCAATAGGGAAGGGACGACTTGATAAGGACAGAGTGCACGGCGATGAATAAGGAAGAGAGCACTCCATAGAAGAGCGATAGCGTCGAGGGAATGGCAGATACGGGAAGGTTATTTTCTGGTGCTATTCCGAGAAAGAAGCCTGCCATGACCATGACGGCGGCTGTGACCACCCGTACGGATGGGGACGAGTGTGTGGCGGCAGATGAAACGGCTATTGTTAGGGGCAAAACGAGGCCGCGAGCGATCTAGAAGGGATGTCAACGGGCAGGAAAGGCCGGAGCGGAGGTGAAAGCTGACCTGGAAGAAAGACGCCTCGACATCTCGTAGGCAAAGGGTGTTGAAGACCAGACCGACGACGTTGACGAGTACGACGGGAATAAGCTTCTTCACCGTATGCAGATCATACCTGGGGATCTCAATTTTGGACGAGATAAATGCGGATGCATGCAGTAGGATGACCGCAATGATGAGCTGGATGAACAGGAAGAGAAGGGGGAGCTCGGGGGAGGAATTAAGGACAGCCTTGTTACTGGGTTATATAGTGCTGTCATTACAACTGCCCAGTAGACTTGGCAAACAACTTACACGAAGACCATCTACCAAGACCAAGCTGTGAGCACGTTGCGGCCAAGCAAAAGGAGTCAAAATACGCACCACGAGAGCGGCCGTCATATAGAACGTGACGACGCCTGCAATCTGGGCGACATTGGCCTTGCGCTTGGAGGACTCCATCGTTGCTGATCTTGAGAGGAGCAAGACGTCGACGTCGGTGAAGGCAGAGGGTCAGAGATGACCTCTGGGGAAGAGCAAGATGGGGAGCGCCGCCAGGTTTTTGGGCTGTACCGGCACGCACGGAGGAGTCGGATCCGACGGACGGGATTCAAAAGAGGAATGAACTGTGAATATCGAACATGACAGGGAGGCGGAGAGTGAGGGGACGAGAGGGCGAACGGAGGGATTGGGCAGGCACCGCACTGGGGGCGCATGCCGGGACGCGAGATCTGAGATCTGATTGCGGACGATTCAGACACCGTCCCGGAGGCTTGGCTGCTGCCAATTAGGGCCGAGTCTGACCGTAATGTTGCCGCTCCTCAGTTCACGGCAACGATCTGACACTCGCTCGACCGATGTCTAGCCACACTTCGTTGTTTTCTCCTTCTAACCACATTCATGTCCCATCCCTCCCAGCCTTAATCCCCCTCCTCCTTCCCCTCCTCTCTTGCATCCACCACCATGGACGAACGCAAACGCGGCTTCTCCCCCTCCAGAAGTAGTTCCGAGACAGATATCTCTCTTCTCCCCTTCCAAGACTCCCCCACTGAGTTTTCATTTCCTGCGCATCGATACCCCTTCAAGTCCACTTTTGCAAAGCCTGGCAAGCGTCGTTTCCTTCTTGCTGCATGTACAGTCTTCTCCGCATGCTCTGTCCTGCTTTTTGTCTTCTTCCTCTATTCCGACACGCGACTTCCGTTCCCTCTTCACCGACCCACCCAACATGCCGACTCTTCTCGGCATGTTGACCGGATGTCTGCGGTATTAGGCCCTCCAACGCCTCATTTCAGAGGTGAGCATTTGCTCCCGTCTTCTTTGGCCCGGATCTAAGTCGTGTGCCACAGACAACTTGCGAAATGACACGAAATATATCACATCCTGGATCTCAGCCGGCTGGAGTATGTTCTCTGCTCAATTTTTCTTCATGCGAAGTGCCTTCTAACAATGACTCTTTCAGCAAACGACGTGATGACCTACGTAAGCCACATGTTCTCTCTAATCTCGCAAGAACTCGCTACTGACGCTAGGCTGCAAAGGGGAACCTCATTTACCTCGCCATGATCACAGAGCGTATTCCCATTATCGGCAGATTCATCCCGTCCCATATCGGGGGCGATGCCGGCGATGTTGCGTTCGGCGAAGTGTTCGACGTCGACCTGCTCAGCCAGGCCATCGGGATGCCCATCCTGGAATGGGATGACGTCAAAGACCCGTCAAGCAAGGAGGTCGACGAGATTGGCTGCTGGAGTATCTGGCAGGCCGTCCAAAACCGCGAGCAGGTGCCTCGTGTAACCTACGCGCTCGAGCACAATGGTCTCGGTATGTCCTTTGTCCGGCCCGCGGTCCCGGCATGCCTCACCCCCTCGTGTAGATATTTCCTGGACGGCCGCGCCGCCGTGGGTCCAGAAGATCCCCGGATTTGAACATGACCCTCATGCCCACTTCTGGTCCATAGCGCAATTGACATATCCCGAGGGACACGAGGCGTATAGCGGCCTTCCTCAGCCGTCTGCAGCCCACAATGTCACTTTGGATCCGGATCAACAGCTTTCGTGCTTTGATTATCTGTACTATGTTTGCGCTTCAGAAGTGCGTGTCGCATTACGCCCTGCTAATCCCCAGAAGCTGAGTTCGGTTTGTTATCAGTCATTCGAATACGAACACGAATTCAGCCCTGCCTGGCGCTTCGTGGTCAAAAATTTCCGCTGGACCCAGCGCCTGCAGGGCATCGCAGACGGCTACCTCAAACGGATCTTCGAAGTACCTGACGAAGACGAGGTGCCCCCGGTCCGTTAAGCGCTTCTATATCCGTCTTGTCCGCGCTGACGCCATTGCAGTATATTGCCATCCACGCCCGCCGCGGCGATTTTGTGGTCTACTGCGGCGACGTGCCGCAAGGCGACTGCTTCTCTTCTCTCACCGTCTTTGCCCGCCGTGTAGCGGAGATCCAGGAGGAGGTCCGGCAGCGGCATGGCGTGGAAGTGAAGCACGTCCTCATGCTGAGCGACGAGCGCGAACCCGCATGGTGGACCGCGGTGCACATGCTGGGGTGGTACAGCGTTGACCACGCCGCGGAGGACACCGTCGCGAAGTACGGCAGGTGGTACGTCTGCGCCGCGCTATCTGCGTTGCTTTGTCTGATGCCGTCTACGCAGGTATCCGCTGCTCATCGATGCGGTGCTGCAGTCTTCGGGGATCGGCTTTGTGGGCACGGACCGATCGACGATGTCAGTACTCGCCAAGCGCCGCGTGGAGGATTGGTTCGAGGGCGCCGGACGCATGGTCAAGTGGGGGACCCCGGGCGCCGACGACCACTGATGCATTAGTTTACGACACGGACGTTAAGTGGACGATTCTGACGATTGTACGACATGTGCTCGCGTGTACGGGCTGCTGCGTACATATGCGGGTGCGCTTTAGATGTGACATGCATAGCCAACCACCAAGTAAACGGACTTACCCATTCATGTCTCGATGCTTTTCACCCACTGTCTTATTGGACAATTTTCCCAGCATCGAAAATGTAGATGTTTGTAGCTTATTCTTACAGCGTACCTATCGATCCCGCATGTGTTCCATCAATGATACTTTATTTCGAAGATCGGAAGGGACCGAGTCGTACTCGCGCTCGGGTCCTGGATTCGGTCACTGGAAGATTTGCACTGACACAAAGCAGAATGCGGCCAAGCGCGAAGCAGATGAAGGCACCTTAATCTCACTCGGACACAACGTCGCACGATCCAGTCTGCTAGCACATACAATAAGGGCGTCTTCCAAGCTGCGCGTGCAGCCTTCAGACGTGGAAGCAGCGTAATATGCCCACGGCGCAGGCAGCTGACCTGCCGCGCATGTGCTAGCGTATTCGCGTTTGACGCTGTGCGCGCAGATGCGGACGCTTGTCCTCCTGCGGGGCCGTCCGCGTGTGTAGAAGACGTGTAGAAGACTGGATTTGTCGCCTGTGGTGTAGGCACAATGCGCCGCGCGGCGCGGACGTCGTGTTGTGCCTCTAGGCTGCGCCTCTGCCGTCCGATGAACGGATCGCGAGTCGCTGGGCAGTGCTCGCGGTCGATGCTATCAAGAGATCAATCGTACGCATGTCAGTGGTCTCGTCAAGCGACTCCTTGATGATAATGACAGTGCGAAAGACGACTTCGCTCGATGTTGACGTGGGGATGCTTCACATCGGCATGATCCCGCGGAGCCTGTCTTTGCCTGTACCGTCTCGACAACGATCAACTGTTGGAGCGCTGTATCAGGAAGATTATGCGCTCTTCGATACATACCGGCGCAAACATCTGGCATATCAACGGGGGTGGATTCTAGCCGCGCACAATGGGCGTATGGCGGCTTGACATAAACCAAACGCTGTCGCATAAGCACCGTGCGCTAGACAAGTAGGGACGCCTCACAGTGGGAAGGCGATTCAATTCCGAAGCAATCTCGGCGATGCGACGGGGTCAGACGGCGGATGCCCGAAGCGAGTCAGTTTGCAACCTCGGATCACGAAGAACCAGCGGGATTGACAGGGTCTATATTGCTGAATGAAGAGTGAGAGGGATGCCTTTATTGGATACAGTGCGATTGGGGTCGTGTTATCATTAGGATGTTGCAGCTATGGGTATGGGGCGTAGAGGGGGTGTAGTATTTGAAGGACGTTAAGTCCTGACGATCCTCGGGCGGAAGGTCAATGACATCGTCACCCGTCTATCTGAAGCGGTCTACACTTTGCTGGACCGTAGGACGCCGTGGGATCGCTGATATCTGGGAAGCTTCAGATCATTGCATCGCACCGTGAGGTTGAGATGAGGGTGACTGATATGGCACTAGATTTCCGGCTATGTTGGGAGCTCCTCATCGAGTTCTTGTTGTTCATCATATAGATTTCCACTCAAGTCTGTGGGTAGAACTTTGATCAGCGAAAAAGTACCCGCGATCGAACCGAGTCGTGCTTACATGTGTTTTCCTTTCTTATTAACAATGAAGGATCCAGAGGAATCGCCTCCCTCATCTTGACCAAATTGAGCAACATGGCTATCGAAGGCATATACACTTTATATTCCGAGCCTATTCGCAGCAGATAGCCGTTCATAAAGTCAACCTCGGTGCGCTTGCCCTTTTGTACGTCCGCGAGCATGGAGGATACATTTTCCGCCGTAACTCGCGCGACGCGCTTGACTTCCTCCTCGAGCGCCTCGCTTTTCAAGGCGGACGGAGCAACGGATGGCGGTCGATCGCCCCGACTGGACACGAACAAGTTTTTCGTCAAGCCCTCTTGTGCAGCATATTCCGCAGAGAACACCCATCCCGCCTCCTTGCAGACCCGCCGGCATATCTTGTCGGCAGCCTGCGACGCGAACACATCGCCGTTCCGACAGCCCATGATTGCGGTGAGCGGGTTGATGACAGAGTTGACGACCAGCTTGCGCTTGATCGCCGTCATGACGCTCGAGAATGGGACCCACGACGCGTTGAGCGCGGATAGGCTCGAGAGGACAGCGACAGTATTTCGGAGGGAGAGATAGCGCGTGTCGTCGTCGCGCTCCATGATGTCTTTGAGTGAAAACTGACCCCCTGTAGAGATGCCCGCTTCGAAATCCCGTCCCCAAGGGTCTGGTACGATGCCAAATTTGATGGCACCGATACCTGTGTGGACGCAGTGCATGTATCCCTTAAGGAAGGCACCATGGTCGTTTGTCGCGAGGATAAAGTGGGGCCGCTGCTCCGGGTTGCGGAAGATGTGCTGCAGCAGGCTCTCGTAGACACCCATGCCGTTGTTCATCAGTACGATAGTGCTGTTGGGTCCGATGCGCGGCAAAAGCTGCTGGATGGCAGGCGTTACGGATTGCGCCTTCGTCGTGACGATGAGGGATTCGATGGTGCCGCTCGGCGGGTGAATTGGATGGATTTCTTCTGCGAGGTAGTCTCCGTCCGTAAGATAGCCGCCGTGTCTGGCACTGATCTCCGCCTTGCGAGCTCCGCGGGCATTGAGCCGGTCTTCCTGCTGCTGTTTCCGCGTGTCGCAGACCTCAGACCGGAACCCACTCGACACCATCCGAATTCCATCACGCTCCACGACCACCTCGCTGCCCATCTTCCGCGTCCGACGCATCTGGGCGAGGTACTTGTGGATGAGAACAACGGAATGACGCTCGTCCAGAACGTGCCGTAGATGGTGGCCGATGAGCGAGCCCACAGGGCCGATGCCGAGCACATGGAAAAGCATGGCGGGATCAGAATGGTGAAGCTGACGGATAGTCAACAATAGAACGAACGGGCGTAAGACAAGTCAGAAATGAAAGTACCTGGATGGTTTCAGCAGAGGCTCGGGCGCGTCTGCCACGTCAGATCTGAGGTTGAAGTTATCACAAGCGAGAAGATAGTCGAGAGTCTTCCAGCCTTGTGAGTTATAAACGATGTGGTCTCGACATCATTTAGGTTGACGGTGTAACGAAATCTGGGAGGACCTTGAGTGAGGGAGCCCAAGTGACATGGGATCTGCAGGCCTCACGTAAGTGACTTTAGTCATACCATAGATTAGAGTTAAACTTATTCGGTTCCATGCTCGCATGTCCCCATGTCCAACTGGCACATTCAATTTGTTCCGTGGCCATGACACAAAATTGCATGTGTTGTATGACGGCTGTGCGGAGAAAGGTTTGAATTGAATTTTTTTTTATCATTCTAAGGACCATCCGTTGCTTGACTACCTCTACATACATAGATCGACCCCGATCCCCGTGGGGAAAACCTCAGTGATATAACATGGGGTTCAGAGCTAGTACGTATGCGTATCTCATCGACCAACCCCGGTCGCCGCGGTCGAGGGGCAGGCTTTTGTGAGTTCTGTAGTATGCTGTGTTCAAGTGAATTGCACAACTAAGGCAAGTGGAAGCCGACGTGCGTCGGCGACACTAAGAGACGGAAGGGCAGACCGGAACAGAAAGGACCACAGCGTATAATTCGGAAAAGACGACTGTAGACTAAACGGAGATACAGGAAGTGGGCAAGAAGCGATGATCCGAACAAACGACGCGTGCTCTATATAAGTACAACGCGTCAACCGGGAGCAAACAGTCGACAACACAGCAACGTGACATCGCTGTAACCTGCACAGCAGGGTTACACCCTTCCCCACCATAAAAAGAAAAGTGTGTATGCTAAGCCGCGACGGAAGCAGCAGTGCGCCGGGAGCGTCGGGCGCGGCACGGGGCCTGTGTGGGATGGGCTGCAAGCCAGACGTCGAGCGCGGTGCAGTCTTGAAGGTCGGCACTTGGCAGCCAACGTAAATCTTCATCACCCCAACCTTTCCATCGAACCTTGTATTGCCAGCCCCGGCCGCGGCGCCGCGCGCCAATGATCTCCTCAATCTCCCACTCCTCGATGCCGTCATTGACGATGGGGCCGGGCTTGTCGAGCCGCCTGGAGGGGAACGCGGTGTCATCGTTGGCCCGGAAGCGGCGGAGTAAGCTGGCGTGAAATGTCGGGAAGATGTTCGGGGAGTGCGGGAGGTCTAGCGTGTAAGAGGAGTGATGTGGCGAGGCTTTTAGTATGGTGTATGGTCCGTCGAAACGGGGGAAGAACTTAGCGACGCGGGGAGAGTCCGGGGACGAGAAATCCCGCCGTCGGTGGAGCGTCGACAGCAGGACTTTGTCGCCAACTTGAAAGACGGGGTCGGGGCCGCGAGATTGATTGGCGAACGCGGCCTGGGCGACCTTCGCGGCAGCGAGGTTATCGAGCGCGTCGTGGGAGATGGTCGTGATGTTCTGGATGAGCGCGCTGGCGCGTTCAGCACCGACGGGGAACTCGGTGGCGGTGGAGGCGACGACATCGGGTGAAAGGGGTGGGATGACGCAGGGCGAACGGCCGTTCATGACTTGGAAGGGAGAGTAACCAGTGGAGGCATTGACGGAGTTGAGAATATGGAAACGGACGAGCGGCAGCGCACGGACCCAGCCGGTCTGGTTGGCGTTGACATGGAAGCGTAGGCATTGATTGACTGTTTTGTTGGTGCGCTCGCTGGCGCCGTCAGTTTCGGGGTGGAAGGCGGAAGACATCTTGAGGTCAACGCCGGATAGCCGGGTGAGGGCACGCCAGAAACGGGAAACAAAAATCTTATCGCGGTCGGAGACGATGTCGAGCGGGAGACCGTGGTTGCAATACCAGCGGTCGAAGAAGAGACGGGCAAACGCTTCAGCGGTGACGTCGGTGCGAGTGGGCACGAGCTGAATGTCACCGCCGGCATGGTCGGTCATGGTCACGATGCAGTCGAAGCCTTCGTCTTCGGGTAAGGGACCGATGAAGTCTATAGCGATGCTATCGCCGCGGCAGTCGGGGACCGGCAGGGAGTGAAGGGGCCCAGCCGGTTTGTGAGACGCAGATTTGTTACGCTGACAGTCAGAACACGAAGGGACGTACGCTAGTTCCAGATCGCGACGCATCCCGGGCCAGTAGTATGAGTCGCGGAGCGCGGCGTACGACTTGTCGGTCCCAAAGTGGCTGAGGGAGTCGTGGGCCAGGTGGAAGAGCAGTTCGCGGACCTCAGGTACGCGAGGGATGACGAGGCGTTGGTCGAGGTACAGAAGGCCATGTCGTTCGGCTGCACCGGGGATGGAGCCGAGATTGCGACGTAGGCGGGTACAGAATGGATCGGACGCGTAGCCTGCGCGGATCTTGCTGATGTATTTGGAGTTCGCGGAAATGGCGAGCGTCGCGGCCGTCAGTGCGCTGGGAGAGTGAAGGGATGCCTGTTCGGGCATTTCGTGGTCTCCGGGGTCAGGCCGGTCAATGATTTCGGTAGGGTCATCGGGCAGCCGCGAGAGCGCATCGGCGACGGTGTTGTCGGCGCCTGGAACGTACTCTATGGTGAAATCGTACTGCGACAGGAACTCGGACCAGCGAGCTTGACGGCGTGAGAGATCCATTTGGCGCATGAAATGTTCGAGCGTTCGATGGTCGGTACGGACGAAAAAATCGGAGCCGAGGAGGTCGACACGCCAGCGGTCGAGGGCGCGAACGATGGAAAGGAGTTCTTGTTCGTGGACAGGGTAATTGCATTGTGCCGGGGTGAGTTGCATAGAGTCGAATGCGACGGGGCACGCGGTTTCCCAGGTCGGACCGAAGGAGAGGCAGGCGCCGGTGCGACGTGTGCTCGCGTCGCAGGTGACGAAGATCTTGTTGTCGCCGGGGTGGTCGTGGTCGATCGTGGTGAGGCAGTCGCGCGAGAGGACGAGTCGTTTGATGGCGGCGAAGGCGTCGGCGTGGGTCGGCAGCCAGCCGGGCCACAACTTCTCGGCGTCCTTGGTCGTGAGCGGGGTGAGCAGCGACGTGTGTTCTGCAAGGGCGGGCAGAAATGCCGAGATATAGCGGACCAGACCGAGGAAGGAGCGGACCTCGGATGCTGACGTGGGCATCGGCCAGTCGAGGATGCGGGTGACCTTGTTGGGGTCCGCGGAAATGCCGTCTCGCGAGATGCGATGGCCGAGGAAATCTATCGAAGTGCAAAAGAGGTCAGTCTTTTTCGGGGAGCAGTAGAGGTGAGCGTCGCGAAGGGCTTGGAGAACCAATGCGACGTTACGCTCGTGCTCTTCGATAGATTGAGACCAGATGATTATGTCGTCCATGTAGACGTGGCAGATGATTCCGATGTGCTGACGGAGGGCGTTGCACATGCGGCGCTGGTGCGTGGATGGCGCGTTGCGACTGCCCATGGGCATGACTGTCCATTCGTGTGGACCGAACGGCGTGTTGACGGCGGTGAGGTGGATGTCATCTGGGTGCATGCGCGTCTGGAAGAAAGAATTTGTCATGTCAATTTTTCCCCAGATTTTACCCTTGCCGCAGTCAGCCAGGATGTCCTCGATGCGGGGCAGGGGATAGTCGTCGGCGACTGTGATGGCGTTGATGAACCGGTAGTCGTTGACCCAGCGCGGAAGGGCGTGTTTGTCGGCCTTGGGAACGATGAAAGACGGGGAGATGCAGGGGGAGGTGGAGGGCCGGATGCGCCCGGCCTTGAGGTGCTGATCGAGCAGGGTACGCCAGGCGCCGAGGTACTTGCGGGGGCAGGTATATGAGCAGGATTTGATTGTGAAATCAGCTTGCTTCAGCTTGATGCGGTGGAGCGTGTCCGTCGGGAGGTCATCGACATGGGGGATGTCCTCGGGAAAGCGGTCAGCAAAAAGTTCTTTTACTTTCCGGTCGAGAGAACGCAAATGATCGGCTTCTGCGAGGACGTCAATACGTTCGCGAATAGCGGCGACGACACTCGGGGGGTCACACGGAGGTGGCTCCCTGAGGCCGACGTCATAATTGCGTGTCGCGTGTTCTGACCAGGTTCGGAACCTGTGTCGTTCCCAAGTCGCACGGCAGTGTCAACACGGCGCCAAGTCCGTCACTAGAGCGGCGATGCTGCTAGTGGTCTCGAAGAGTACGACGCTAAGGCCCGTCCCTTAGCGAAGAGAGATAGAGGATGGTTGAGGCGGTCGAGGAGCGAGGATGAGAGGAGCGAATCGAGCGACTGTATTGCAAGTCAAGATACAAGATATACAAGAGGATAAACTTAGTGCTACAGGTCCATGTACGTGGGGTTTATATATGCGTAGGTACGATAGGATATCCTAGGCGAAAGAGGCAGACGAAAGAGGCAGACGAAAGAGGCAGACGAAAGAGGCAGTAGGATATCCTATACGAAGTCTTAGATAAGAAGTGAGTGGAGGAAGCGATGACAGTAAGTGATAGATCGATGGATCGATAGATGGTTGGAGGGCGTCATCGCAGAAGAAAAGAAATGATAAGTCCTTGTAAAAGAGAAAAGAAAATACGGTCATAACATCACCCCTCGTCCAGGTGTCAAGTCGTCCCGACTTCTCTGCACCCAAAACATCCTGTCACAAGAATCTTCCATGCGAACCGTGAAGCAGTGATTGCAGGGCCTCCCTTCTTTCCCTTTGCAATGCCGTTGAGTGGCATAACATCGTGAACAGGAGCTGCGCCATCTGCCGAGGGTGGTCTCCGTGGTGAGTCGTAGGTTCTGGAAGTCCGTCTTGTCACAGGTGTCGCGCTGCTTAGCACCCTGGCAGGCTTCACAAGGTGGCGGACCGAAGCAATTCCGGTGAGCCTGTGCGCAATTGGTGCACCTGATGAGTACTCCCTTCTCCTTCCATGCCGCGTTGGTCCGTCGCAGTTTCTCTCCTGAGGGCGCTATTACCCATCGTAGTGGAGCGGAGTCGTCGGAGGTGGGATTGAAACACGTCGCGGTAGATGTCACGGGCGTCGTGTCGGTTACTGACGGAGACTCGTTTGCGAATGGACTCAGGAAAGAGGGGGTGAGGGATACGTCCTGACACAGCGACAACCAATGGATCGAGTGGGGGGATGTCGGCCAATGGCCCCAGAGACACCAGACGTGGCAGGAACTTGCCACGGAACTCACAACTGCCACACCGGAGCCCGACCCCGAGGAGGACGAGCATCTCGACAGTCCAACGCATCATCGACGACAATGACCCCAGCGTTGCAGACCGCCAGAAGGTCGTCGACTGGTTCCAACAGATCGCGCAACGAGAACCCCAGGACGTCTCGTCCATCGAGATGGGAGAGGCGCTCATGCTTGTCCAACGCGTCTTTGCCCACGACGAGAACTCTTGGAAGCCTCTCGACGGATCTGGAGGACAACAGGAACATGCATCTCCATTCCCAGGACGACCCCAGTACACCGCCGCCCTATGGCATCAGCATGCTCGATGCGTTGTTGAACGACGCAACGGCGGGCGCCTTCCAACGTCGCAGGACCGAGACCGCACGGAATACTACCAGTCGCGCCCCCTCCCCATTCAAAATCACGATACAGTCATTCTGAACCCTGTCAATGTCGAGTTCAACACGATCAATGACCTCCTTTCTGTGCGACACCTCCTTCTTCTAGGAAGACCGGAATACCAAGGAGCCATCGAGAACTACATGCGCAACACTGTCCACGCACTGTCCGGATACTCTGACGAGGCCACAGCAAGGGCTAATGCAGTGGTTGATGCCTGGCACTCGCACCTCGAGAACCAAGAAGAACGCGAGGCATTGAATCGAAGTGCTCAGGATATGGCAGATGCGCTTGAACAGGTGAACCGTCGAGCCCAGGAAGCACTCGAGCGGCAGCAGCAGTCCTTTCGAACCATTCAAGGATGCGGTGTTTGGCAACACCTCGAGTACCTCGGAGATCACCTGGACTGATCCATCATGGGATTCAACGACATCGATTGGGTCGTACGAGATATTGGACACCGCGATGAAGAACTGGTCGCCTGGTATGCCGCCGGACGACCTGCTTCGCAGCCCAACCCCATTCGACCTGACGGCAGTGGACACTTTGTTCATCCCCAACCCCTTCAATGGGCTGTACTCAATCCCGGACCCGCCGACACTGCCCACCATGACCTCGCCGCCGATACTCCCCACATCAATGGACCCCCGCGACCTCGAGGA